>JBAOKB010000165.1:0-86273 GCA_037044905.1 Hortaea werneckii | reverse complement strand
TACGATGGGAGTCGAGACGCTTGGCGTCCTGACTGGAGTTGGTAATGGAGGCTCCTGTTTCACTCTGGGGCCCGAAATACTGGATTGACGGGCAGCCTGAGGTGCTGCTTGGTTGACAACGGGCTTTACATCAGTGGACCGTTCAACCTTCACCTTCGCACCCGGTATGGCATTCTCAAGGTCTTCTGGTGAACAGATCTTGCAACCACAGTTGTCCGGGTCGCCACTCTCATCTGTCGAAAGCCAAAGCAAGTGCGGAAAGAAGTCGGCCGGGCTTCTGAAACGCTTTTTACGTCCAGCAGGATGGCCGTAAAGGTACGCGTCTTGTCGATCGTTCGCTCCGCCAGCATGATTCTTAGACTTGACCTCGGTCTTGCCGTCTCGCTCTGTTTTCTTAACATGCTCGAACAAGCGGTAGCCTTCCGGAAAGGAAGCGAGCATGTACCCGATGTCTTCTTGCGAGTCAGGCTATATACAGCGGCCATCTTCAATACTTTGACTTACCCGTCTGTCCAGTTTGATCCTTCCAGGCAAGTTCGCGTGCAAGCATGCCCCCGAGCTTCCGGCGCCAGTCCAGTGATTTCACCTCATCCAGAGGGACTTCTCGGTAATAATCCGCAACGCCATGCTTGTCGGGCTTCTGGTCGAGTTGCTCAGGTGTAGGTTCGTTTCGCTCTTTACGTTTGGTAGTTCGCGACACAATCTCTAGTTTGCCATCACTCCGGCGGATGTACAATGGATAGAAACGACCCATTGCGGCTGATGGTATGACATGCGCAGACGAAGCTGACGCGTGAGCCTCTACAATTAGTCGAACGCTAGTTAGCTTGTTCGCACAAAAAATATCAGTTACGCCCTCTACTCATCAATCGATGGACGAAGTCGACGTAGGCGGACTCGGACCAAGTAGAGTTCGGTGGCGCTTGGACCACGAGTATGCCCCTGCGTCGCGCGTGAAATGCGTCTCCGAATTTGGCACCGCGTTGACATGCGCAAGATTGTGCGGCGACTATCCCATATCGCCTGTATCGTATACTATGTCCTTGCTAGTTGTATAGGGATATATCCGCCTGGAAATAACTGATTTACTTAGACCAAAGCACTGCAGAGCCAGGCATCTTCTCGACAGGATGGACTTGCAAGGCGGCATCAGCGTTGGGAGTGACCCGATCAGCAAGCTCGCATTGGTGAAGTGAGGTTGCAAAGGAGTGGCAACATCAGCAGGAGTGGCCATAGCACGTGCCGCCAACGAACCACCAGCAAACTTCACTTTTCATCATGGCCGAGGGTTCACTCACTAGCGACTCATCCACTCACTCGACACCACCACCCAAACGACGCAGAATGGTTCAATCAGGAGTCCCGAGGGCCTCCGACCTTCTCGCAGCGTTCGGCGCTCAGAGCACGCCGACTTCAGTCTCAAGGATGAACCGAGACTCTGTTGTCGGTCGTGGCCTGCGCGAGAAAATGAATGTCGACTATGCCGAATCTGCGCCATCTTCGGAACAGAACTCGCCAGGGTCGGCCTCGAGTTTTGGTGACAAGGTAGATTCTTCTCGCACATCCACGGCGCCCACTGGGAGATGATAGCGACGACGAGTCTGCCAAAGATGATTCGGACCAAAGTGTGGACGAACTACAATCTGAGGACAACATCGTTGTGCAGCCCCGACGCAGCTCTACCAGAGAGCTTCCACAACGCGCCTCACGTTCGCAGGTATCGTACGCGCGACCGAAGAGAGTGGTCAAGAAAGGGAAGTCCCAAAGCAGAAGAAGTCGAACAAGCTCTTGCAGTCCGATACGAGCGCGCCAGCTGCAAAGCTGGATTCCAAGCCAGCGCCTGATACTGCCCGGGCTAAGATTCGGCAAGAAATCCTTGAAAAGACCAAGCCGAAGCGGGATGCATTCATTGTCGCTCACAAAGATTACTTTCAGCCGTTGCTTCCGGAGACGAGTTACATCGACAAGCTGGAGCGTTTGAATGCTATGAGCGATGAGAAATCAGCTGCCGGAAATTACAATCTACAAGTCACTTGAGCAGCAACCCAAGGGAGTCAAGGCGGAAATGAAGCCTTACCGGGTTGAGGGGCTTTCTTTTTTGGTCTACATGTACAATAATGGCATGTCGTCAATTCTTGGCGACGAAATGGGCTTGGGGAAAGACCTTGCAGACGCTTTCGCTCTTCCAGTACCTGGCCGAGAACGAGCCAACGACTGGCGAGGTTCGACCTCACTTGGTGGTATGTCCACTGAGCGTCCTTTCCTCTTGGATCTCAGAGGCACGGAAGTGGGTGCCTGAACTGAACGTAGTCCGCTTCCATGGACCGAAGGCTGAGCGTGAGAAATTCAAAAAAGAGATGCTTGCAACACAGACGGCCAAGAAAAGGACGTCCGCAGATGCACCAATCGATATCGTTGTGACTACCTACGGAGACGCTTCGTCTCTGACAGGGCTGGATAAGCGGGCCTTTGCGTGGCGGTACGTGTGCTTGGACGAAGGCCACAAGATCAAGAACGAAAGCTCGCAAATGGTATCGGCTCTGCAAAGCTTACAAGCCGAATATCGCCTTCTTCTTACGGGCACTCCGCTACAGAACAATCTCAAAGAGATGTGGGCATTGCTGCACTGGCTTTACCCGGAGGTCTTCACGCCCGATACGGCAGGGCGATTCAAGGAGGCCTTCGATCTGACTAACGGGAAGGTTTCCACGAGCTTTATGGACGATGCGCGCCATTTGCTGGAGCTTATCATGCAGCGTCGCCTGAAGAGCTCTCCAGGGGTCAATCTTGGCCTGCCTCCCAAGACTGAGATTCTGCTCTACGTCCCCTTGACCCCGATGCAACGCTTTTGGTACACTCGGTTACTTACTAAAACCGACAATGCCACTCTCGACGACTTATTCCGTGGAGCCAAGGAAGAATCGTTGGCTGAAGACGCCCTACAGCGTCAGGAGATACAAGCTTTGGAGAAGAGAGCTGCCATTGCCGACGGAACGGAACCACAGTACGGGATCCAACGGTGACGGTGACGTCTGGGCGGAGAGCAAGGAAATTTTGCAGCAAGCACTCGAGAACAAGAACGAGGAGGATGTGAAGAAGGGCTCCTGGCAGAAACTCTTGAACCTGGTGATGCAGCTTCGGATGGTTTGCAGCCACCCATATCTCGTCAAAGGCGCCGAGCCTGATCCTTACTATCTTGGAGAGCATATCCGCACGGCTTCTGGCAAGTTTATCGTTCTTGATAAGCTAATCGATGAGCACGTGCTCAAGCAGCAGAAGAAGATCATCATTTTTTCCCAGTTTACTAAGACCCTCAACTACGTCGAAGACCTCATGGCACTCAAAGGTGGAAACACGTACGACGCCACCTTCCGGTACTCCAGGCTTGACGGTAGTACGGCACGAGCTAGGCGCAACCTGGGCATACGCATGTTCAACGATCCAAGAAGCGAGTTCAAAGTCATGCTCATCTCTGCTCGTGCCGGCGGTCTCGGTATCAACCTAGCTTCTGCGACGAACGTCATCTTCATGGACGAAGACTGGAACCCTCAGATGACCATTCAGGCAGAAGCGCGTGCCCACCGCATTGGCCAGACGCAGCCGGTGACTGTCTACAAGATATGCACGCAGGGCACGGTCGAGGAGCAAATGATGGGTCGTATCAGGAAGAAGCTATACCTCTCCACCAAGATCACCGAAAGCATGCGCAATATCCACACCGCAGCCGATACAGGTGCTGGGAATAAGCGCAAGCATAGCGAAATGGCGCAATCGGCCGAAGCTGACGAGCCTCAGCTCGGCACCAACGCCTTGAAACTATTATTGCGCAAGGGCGCTCAAACTCTGGTCAAGCCTGAAGTCGATGTGACCGCCATGCTTGGCTGGTCTTTTCAGGAAATGATCGAGAATTGCAGAGAAGACTCGGAACGATCGCAGACTGCTGTCCAAGGCAACGAAGCAGCCACCGAGCCCGATAAACAAAGCTGGTTAAACTCAATGGAGAAAGTGGAGACCGCCGTCTTCGAAGGCAAGAGGCATCAGAAGAAAGTCGACCAAGCCATGAAAGAGGAGGCCGATTACAACCGTGCCGATCGTCGCATCGGCAAGAACACCACCGTCAACGTCAACGGATTCGAGATCAGCAAGGCGTCTATGGGCTGTGCGGATGGGAAGCTGTCGCGACCTTCGCAGGCAAAGACCCCCGCCTTGCCGAGCCTGTGCGGGAGAAGAAGGCGAAGATCGACCACCAGGAACACTGTCAGCACTGCATGGATGGAGGCGAGATCCTACTCTGTTCAGGCTGTCCTCGTGCCTATCATATCCAATGCCTGGCCAAGGAGCTGCGGCCGAAGCCCCGCGGTCCGAGCAACTGGTACTGTCCGCAACACCTCTGCGTCGACTGCGGGAGCAAGACGACAGAAGCTGGCGGCATGAATTACAGATGTCGGTGGTGCGAGAACGGGTATTGCGAAGACTGCCTGGACTTTGATACTGCGCAGCTTGTGGGGCCGACGCTGCCAGAGCTGGAAATGCTGGGGTTTGGCGCTGTGGATCAGGCGTGGTTTATTGACTGTCCTGCTTGTGTGGAGCGTTGGCGAAACGATCCAGAAGACGCTGGTACGATTGCGCAGGAGAAGAAGAGGATTGAGGAGGCTTATGCGAAATTCGTCGCTAAGATGGAGGATGCTGCTCGAGACTGTTGACAGGAGGGCAGGCTTTTCAGAGTCTGGATATGCTGCTACGAAGCGCTTTTGCACCGTTAGGGTAGGAGTGCTGAAACGAGAAGACGAGTACTGCATCTAAGTGCGCGAAAGAAACAGGCTGAGCGCGGCTCGCCGACTTTTGGTAACAATAATGTATCTTGGCCTGGCACAGGTGACGCCTAGAGCGCATCCGCTGGGAGCTACCTAGTAGGTAGTTAGTTAACCCCACGTATTCCATTCTTGGAGAAAAATTATCCAAAGAGAGAACAAAGTCACCACTCATTCATCCAGACCTGCACCCGCGCCACAGGGCCCTCGTACTTGTCTCTCCTTCGAAGGCTACTAAGCCGGAACATCACGCACGCCCACGCCACGAAACCGACGAAGATCAAGCATGCCCAGTTCATATTCCCCGCTGTGACGTGATACTCGCCTGGGGCCAGAACGCCCAGAAGAAACTCCAGGTCGCGTAGCCCAGCGCGATAAGGTTGATCGGAAGGCCATACCGGCCTAGCGACCAGGGGGCGTAGGGTAAGGTTTCGTGCGTGAGACGTTTGCGCGTCACGCACCCGATGCTGATGAGGTAGGATGCCATTAGGGCGGTGGTGGAGAGGCTGAGGACGGCGTTGAAGGCGACGCTGCTGCCGATGTTGATCAGGAGAGGGCGATGGTGAACCCGGCTGTGGCGATGATGGCGTTGACTGGGACATTGTATTTGACGCTTACGCGTTTGAGCCAACGGGAGGAAGGGAGGCCGTTGTCGCTCATTTTCTTGATCAGTGGGTGATTGGGATGGGGTTAGAGGGGTGAACGTACGCGAATGCGAACATCTGGCGCGAGGTTGACGCGATGACGCTGACTGTCACCATTGCTAGAAGGACCAGCATGATGATCGTGAAGGCGGATGTGGTCTTGGGATCCTGGAGCGCTGTCTCGAAACATATAGACGAACGGGTAAGACGACTGGATAGCGCGTTCGACGGGCCGGATGTTGAAGATGATGGTGAGAGCCATGACGAGGCCCAGAGGCGCATTCACGAGATAAGACCATAGCATTGCCTGTGGGACCACAAGGGCAGCGTTCTCGACTTCTTCGGCAAGGTGAGCCACCGAAGTCGGATCCAAGGGTCGTGAAGATCATGGGCACTTGACCGATAAGCAATGAGAGAGCTGTAGACGGCCAGCCGCCTTGGTTGGTAAAGGTGAAGAAGGCTTCTTGAACATTTGAGGTTGGTGCTAGAATCGAAAGCATGACGACTATGGGGACGAAGAGAAAGACATGGCATACTGCAAATACCTCTTTCGAGCAAGGATAATTGACTGGCTGCGAAGATGTTGAATAGACAAAGGCCGACGGCGGTAGCGATGGTCAGCAAAGTGGCCTGCCATCGTGTCGGGTCATAAGCTGGATGGCTGAGTTGGATTAGAGCTTGAATGATACCGGCAATGATGTAGCAGTCCACAGCAACGACGCTCTGCCAGGCCATCGTAACGAGCCATCCGGTGCAAACAGAAAGCGTTGCCAGCCAGGGGGTGAAAACTCCGAGACCCAATGGTACTGCCCTTTTCTCTATCAGTGAACATGACCTTACGCACGCACTGAAGCATCTATAGACACAAATTGAACTCACCTGCACTGGTCGGCGCCATACTACTCATCTCAGCAAGCGACATAATCACAAACAATTGCCCGGTCCAACTCCAGACCAACGACCAGAAGATCCCCGACGGACCCCCATTGATCAGCGCCGGCCCATTGGCAGTGAGCAAAATCTCCCAGTTCCCCATCACGCACGACGTGAAGCTGATGGTTGACAATTGACGGAAGCTCCGTCGCAGCTCTTGCTTCTTGCCCATGCGTTGCATGTCGATGCGATCCCTCATCGTGCCGCGCGCGATAGTAGGTCGGGAGTCGGAAGGGCGGATCTGGAGGGTTTCGCCGGTGTAGAAGTCCCGGGCGAGGAGACGGGTACTCTGTCTTCTGCTGTTGCGGCGCTTCTCGTCGGTTTCCATGGTGGCGAGTTCGTCTGGCTGGTTAATAGGTCGACGGGCGATGGGATAATGTGCTTCGCCGAGCAAGATGGACGAAGTCTGGTTCCAAATTATCTGGGCAAGTGTGTTTCAATGGCATAGTCGCCTGCATGCGACGTGGGAAACAACTTCCTCTCGGTGTAGCCGCTGTAATTTTCCATGCTAATGCAGGTGCAAGCTGACGCATGGCTGCTCGTCTTTTCGGACAGCAAGTGCCAGACGCCGAAGGACCCGGAACGCTTTTTAAGGGAGGATCCAGGGCTTTGTCACGAAAGTGGGAGTATATTAACGCATTGCCTGACTTAACTCTCTCTGCTCCGACACCCACTATGCAACCGCATCCGGACCAAGGAACACCGTCCTAATCCTCCTCCCCCACCAAACCCCAATGACACGCAAAACACCTCCTTAATGCCAGCGTTCGACCTCTCCTACCCAGGAGCCTACATCGTCGTCGTAACCGTCACAGCCGTAATCTGGTCGCTCCTCGTGCTCGGGATCCGAATTTTCCTCCGCCTCAAAGTCAACGGACCCCTAAGCTGGGACGACGGGTGCTGCATCGCCGCGACGATCCTCGCCTGTATCCATTCCGTCCTGACACTGCTCCAACTACGATATGGGCTGGGAAGATCGGCGGGGACGCAACCCCAGACGACGATTAATTGGTCCTCCTTCCTTCTCTGGTTGAGCGGGTATTTCTACTATATGGCGCAGGCGCTGTCGATGTTATCCGTGTGTTTCCTGCTGGCGAGGATCGTGCGGCATCGGAAGATGGCGTGGGGGTTATGGGATCGCTGTCGCGACGGTGGCCTGGGCTCTTGCTGGGATGGCGACGACGGCGTTCGAATGCGGATTGCCGCGGCCGTGGGAGACGCACGATGCGACTGCCAATTGTATTGATCTGGTACGACTCTTATGGAAGGTGAGAAGTGAGGTTCTGGAGTCGCCCGGGCTAACATGGCGGCTTGTCCAGTGGGCTATGAATTCTAGCTTGGTTATCACAAGGGCGTTGCTGGAGACGGCGAATATCTTCATGGCAAGTGGCTATGTCTCCTCAGGGCGAGTGGCGCAATGGCGGGATCTGCTGCTGATGATCATCTCTACCAGTCCGTCATCATGCTATGGAGCCTGAAAATGCACTTAGCTCCCAAACTGCAAATCATCGCAGCCTTTTCCATGCGCTTACTGTAAGCCTCCCCTCAACCACAACCCACAGCACTACGCCACAACATAATGCTGAACCAGTTGGGGAAAAAACAAAAAGCATCCTACCACCGCTCCTGATCCGGCTACACTTTAACCACGTCTCGCTCTTCAGCAACGACTGGCCACGGGCGCGCGTGCCCGCCGTGATCCTCGGCCAAGTCGTCCTCCACCTCAGCGTCATCCTGACCACGGTCCCCTGCGCCAAACCTTTCCTCCGCATCTTCGACAGCGGCAGTCTGCACCTGGATCCCAATTTCGCGAAAAAGCTCAGCCTGCTTAGCATCAAGCGGAGCAAGTCCGGCGACGGGAACAACTCGCAAAGCACCGGGGAGGCGAGAGAGACCTTTGACCATCATGCCGCCGGCGGGGCGGTGGGGGTCCGTGGCGAAGGGCAGCAAGGTGGGATAGGATGTTGCGTGATCTGGGATCATAGCAGTACCGTCACGATGATCAAGCATGATCCGGAGAGTTCCAGGAGTGGCGAACAGGGGAAGGAAGTTGGGAGGAGGTCGTCATTTTAGAGCTCCGAGTCGAGTCGGAGGGTCATTACCAGGACGGATTCGTTCTATGTTTCCTACGAAGCCGCTTTACAGTATCCCGAGCCGGCGCGGAAGAAGAGTAAGGATACCACGGTGTCTTTTGAGCTTGATGTCCTTACAAAATAGAAAATTTGGGTTTCCCCGGTGTATAGGATCCTTTTTCCTGTCTTTCCTTTCCTTTCCTTTCATATTTTTTTTTAAAAAAAAAAATTAAAAAAGAAAGGCATCAGCAGCACTGAGCTTCTCCATCGTTTTCTCGTAAATGACACACATTTATGGGGGGGCATGTAATCCACTTTCTACATTTGAAAAAGAAACGGGGAGATGGAAACTCGCCTCCTAAGTATCCTTATCGCTCCCCGCATCGTCGTCCTCGCCTTCAAACTGATCCTGCGGCCCTTGACGCCCTGCTCCACCTCCGCCACGAGCGAATCCATAAATTCCTGATCGCGGCCTACAAGCGTCACCGTGTTCCTACTCTTCCCCCAGTGCGGGTAACTCCCACCTTGACCCCCTTCCCTTCCGTCTTCGCCGACAGCTCCGTCAAGTACCCAGCGACTTCGCTCTCCGCTAGCGGCGTGCTGAAAGAGGATCCGGTATACGCCCTTCCCCTCGGATCCGTCAACCGGGGGAGGATCCTCGGTTTCAAGCCCGTCAGCATCTTCTCGAACAGCCGAGGGATTCCAGGTAGGATGTGGATGTTGCCGTTGACAACGTTGATAGGGACCCAGAGGTCATCGGCGACGAAGATGACCTGGTCTTCGTCTGGCAGGCTCTCGTCGTAAGGGAGCTGGATCATGCGCAGCTTGGCGCGGCGCGCGGGCGAGTCCTCGTCCCAGGAGAAATTGGTCTGGCTCGGGTGGGGCTTGGAGAGGCGTTTCATGCGCTCGTAGGCCTTCTCGTGCAGCACGATGGGCAGGGAGAAGGCTTTCGCGATGGACTGGTAGGTGATGTCGTCGTGGGTGGGGCCGATGCCGCCGGACGTCACGACCATGTCGTAGTTGTGGCTCATGCGGCGCGTGGCCTCGACGATCTCGGATTCATCGTCGGCGATGACCTCGACGCGCTTCAGGTTGATGCCGAGCGAGAAGCAGTATTTGGCGAACCAGGCGCTGTTGGTGTCAACCGTCTGTGGAGATCTAATCGCTTCAGCCTTCAGCATTCGAGCCGAGATGTGTGATTTGGTTCGTAGGATAGGGTGTTGCTACTGACCTTCCCGCCCAGGACCTCGTCGCCGATGATTATACATCCGGCCGTATTGATGGTCCTCTTGCTCCTTTCGGCTGCCATGGCTCGCGAAGCTGTTGCCGTTAATGCCGGGGCTGCTGCAGAGCTATGCAAGTAACTCGGCAGAGGCCGGAGTAAGTGTCGGGCGACCTGGTTGAGACGTGAGAACATGAGGAATGGATAGGATATATTGCCGTCTCTTACCTCAAGAACTTATCCGGGAAGGAGGAAGAGAAGGTCTTAATCAATTGGAGTGTAGAGAGAGAAAAAAGGAAGCACAGACATGGATCCCAATGGCCGGAATGGATCAATGACGAGATGGGCGGAAACAAACTTCACGCGATTGTGGGGGAGCCACTTCACCAGCTTCGGCCATGTCGCGATTCGGCTGGCATTTGGTGGGGCGGACTGACATCTGCTAACAACCAAACCATACCTGCTCACTTTCTAGCAGCATCGTCACATTTTATTTATATCCCAACAAGACATCCTGATATCGAGAACACGACCTCCTCCAACATGGTACGTAGCAATGGACAACTCACCATAAGCGGGAAACCACTAACCCACACCCCAAGTCCTCCGAAGCCCGCCTCTACACCTTCTCCCCCGAGACGAAGAATGCCCTACGCAAGTTCCGCCTGGGCACATCGCGGGCGAAAGACCCCCAAGCCGTAATCTGTATGCACTGGCCATGATCGAAACCTAGATCCATAAAGGAACAGAAAAAGAAAGGAAAAAAGCAACGACTGATTTGGAGAACCACCAAACGTGAAGAAGACCAGATCGATAAAAGCACCATGGAAATCAAACAAGTCGACGAGACTATCTATAGCAATATGCAAGATCTCAGCGATGAGCTCCCGGACAATTCGCCGCGATATGTCTTGCTCAGCTATCCACTGACGATGGTACGTTTGAAGAGTGAAATCCCCAGTGGGAACCCCTCCTTGCATTCTAGACCCACAGGAATGATCCACATACAAACAAGCAGCACGAAAAGCAAAAAGCAACCAGGAACAAGCAAAGCGGAGAATGAGATCACTAACCCATCCACCCCTCTTTCAATGTCCAACAGGAATCCGGCCGCCTTTCAGTCCCCTACGTCATGATCAACTACCTACCCCCAACGTGCTCGAGCGAAATGCGAATGCTCTACGCCGGCGCGAAAGAACTGATGCGGAACCAAGCCGAGGTGAACCGCATCATCGAGATGGATGCCGCCGAGGAGATTGAGGAGATCGAGGAGAAGTTGAAGGGGAGGATTGAGAATCGAGGTGGAAGACTAGGAATGTGCGTGTCTACCACCGTTGCATGGGACTGCGCCCTGCTCAAGGGAATGCGAGCGGTGTGGGTTTGAGCCGAAGGAAGGGGTCTGGTTGTTTATTTTATTTTACTTTTTCTTCTGAAGGCTCCGCTCTCCCCTTGAAGAAGAGTTGGGACAGCGCATAGAAAGCGAAGAGATCTAATGAAGGTCTACTGAAGGCAAAGATACAAAATTCGTCAATGTTTCCCAACGCAAATGACGACCACCCGATGCTATTGTATGGCGCCATGGGACTATCACTTTCAAACAGATCACCTTCTTCTCTCGTAATCAGAGAATCTTACAGAGCGTTGGCTATAGGAAGCAGGAAAAAGGGTAAGTGGACAGAAAAGAGAAGGAACCTGGAGCTAAGGTCTTCCCGCCTACACCATCCACAGCCAAAAGCGCCCGGTCAGGTGGAAATTGGCCTGACATCTAATGTAGGTACGAAGACAGAGCAGCAGGAAAGTTACAACTTTTGCATTCGCGCCTTCCATCTATTTCAGCTGAGATTTTCCTCCCCCACGATCCATTTGCTATCGCTCTCCTCTCGCCATTCGCCAACCAAAGCAAGGAAGAGAAAAAGGAAAAATGGAATCCAAAGGGACAAGAGAGGAAATCGAAACAGCTTCCCTCTCCGGCTGATGCGAAACGAGGCGAGTGGTATCAGAAGCGATTCGGAACAGGAAGGGAGCTCTCAAAAAAGAATAATCCGCATTGGAGAGGAAGACAACTTTTGTATTGGGTAAAGAAAGAAAAGGAAAAAAAAAAAAAAGAAAAAAAGGCAAAAGAAAGCCCAACAACAAGAAATCAGGTACGAATGACACCCTATGCATACTCAGAAAAGTAGCAGCCCCTATTGACCAAAAAAAAAAAAAAAAAAAAAAAGTAACGAGTAAAAAAGGAAGAAAAGGGAATGTAATAGCATGCAAGAATCCAAATCCCGCTCTTGTGAGACATTTCCACGGGCGGGAAGTTGAAAAAACCCCCCCAAAAAAAACCAAAAAAAAAAAAGAGTACTCCGCCAGACCTTAGTAGCCGAATCTCCTCCCTCTTGGCCCCTCCAGACGTCGTTCCTCCCGGGAATTCCTCTGACACCCGTTGGTCAAACACCTTCCTCTCTCTTCCTCCCGTGATCAGGCAAGAAGGAATCCCTTCCATAATACTCCAGCTCCCAGATTTCTCCTCACAAAAGCGCGCGGGTTTGAACTCGGTAAAAATAAATAGTGTATTTGGTAATAAGTAATAGTAGTAATCGTAGTAATTGAGGGGGTAATAGTAAAACTGGCTGAAGAAGAACAAGAAACAGAAAAAAAAAAAAAGGAAGGCGAGGGGCATAGTCTCCCCGATCGCTATTCTCGCCCCTCAATTCGCCTATTCGCCCCGTTCGCAGCGCATGACGATGATGATGATGATACGCTCTCGCAACGCGTAGGGGAACCAGAAACCTCAAAACCTCGTTCTGCCCCATATTCAGCGCCAGTCGTACCCAATTATTTCTTAAGTAATGATTCTTTTTTCTTTTTCTTCCCTTTTTCCCCTTCCCCTGCTTTGGGAGGCCAACCCCATCCATCCATCTTTTCGCCTCGTTCTCCAGACTTCACTTTGTCATCGCAAAGCCCTTGCTTTTCCTTTGTTTTTAGAAATGATTGCACGAATCTTTTGACAGCTCGGCTGACCGTTATCTACTAGGTGCCGCTGCCTACTGATGCCGCTCGCTCGCCCGCTCATGCATAATTATGGGCAAATGCGGAATACAAGTCGTGCAAAGGAATACGTTTTCCCGGCAAGATGATTGGGCTTACATGACTGCGCATTTGCCGCAGCAGCCGGCGTCCTGGTTGTCGCCGTCCATCTCCATCTTGTCGGTGGGACCCTTGGAGTGTGAGTTGCTGCCGCCGGGATAGCCGCTCATGTCCTTGTTGTATTTGCGGATCTCCCGCACAATGTCGTAGAAGGCGTTGTCGACATTGATGCGTGACTTGGCTGAGGTCTCGATGAACTTGCAGCCGAATGAGCGGGCGAGCTCTTTGCCCTCTGTGAGATGGAATTAGCTTCTGGTCATGCAATGCTGCTACGTTACACCTGACTGCTTCAACGTGTCGGAGCTGGTCTGCTATGCCGTCGAGCGTGTTCTCGCACATCGAGTGCTTTTATGCACGTGAAGTGTTGACTACGGCTCTCTGCTGCCACTCCCGCTCACTCCGGCAGGTACAAAGCCAGGTGCATGTAAAAACGATCAGACGTACCTTCTGTGCTCACTTCCCTCTCGCTCTCCAGATCGCATTTGTTGCCGACAACGATGATGGGGAAGTAGTCTCTATCCTTGACGCGTAGGATTTGTTGCTGGAATGTGATAATCTCTTCGAAGCTCTGACGCGATGTCATGCTGTAAACTAATAGGAAGCCTTCGCCGGTACGCATGTATTGCTCTCGCATGGCCGAGTACTCTTCCTGGCCCGTGGTATCGAGGACATCGAGGAGCGCGACCTCATCGTCAATCACACACTGCTTGCGGTAGGAGTCTGTTTGGCGTCAGGTTGACATGTTAGCAAGGTGCCAATGGCTCACAGCTAGCTGGAGAAAGAGCACGCGCGCGAGCGCTCTGTGGGGAGTCGTACCTTCAATGGTGGGGTCGTATTCGTCGACGAAGTGGGATTGGATTAGCTGGATGGTCAGACATGACTTGCCGACACCACCGCCGCCAACCACCACAAGCTTGTACTCCCGAAGGAACTAAGACAGCGTTAGCACCAACGCCGCTCGAATCTCAGGTGTCACGCGAAGCCCGGTCTCGCTCGCTCGCTTGCTCCTGCTTACTTTTGACGCCATTGCGGAGTGCAACGGCTGTTCCAGCACAATCGGTGCTTTGTGCTTCGTTCGACGTGCGCCGCGAGCAAACGTGGGTCGGGGGAGGAATGCAAAAGGATGTGTGGTGTGCGCTAGGCGTTCGAGGGTCCAAGGATGGTGTTCTGGTCCCCAAGGGTGTGAAGGGCTCGGAAGAAGCCGTCAAGCCCTGAGAGGCAACGCCTCGGCGTCGGGGTGGATTGAGGAGGTTGGTAGAGGGAGAGGCGTTGCACGGGGGGGTTCGGCGTAGCAGGTCGTGGGTGGTCTGCTGCAACGCGGATACGAATGGCCGCCAAGGCGCAATGGGAGTGATGTGAGGTGTGCGCGTGAAGTGGAGTGGTGCGGCGGACGGAGAGGGCGTGACAGGTCGCAAAGTTGGGTGGGAGGGTGTGGATAGTGTCGAGCCGAATTGGAAGGAGGTGCAGCCCGTCCAACGACTCGCAGCGCCAGCCCAATTGGAAGGCAGTCGGGTCTCAGGACTTTTGCTGCCTGAGGTTGATCAACAATGAGCACAACTCAATGGAATCTGGTCCTCAACCCGCGAATGGGATAATTAAACGCGGATTAATTAACAAAGGGTGTGATGGAAGAGGGGACGTTGCTGTAACAGTGTTGCAATCGCGCAGCCCAGGAAGGGTTCCGTCTCTCTTTTTTCGAGCGACCCAGCAATGCACACCCAACGTCCACGGGTCCCGCTTGTCCTTCTAGAGCTCTTCTGGCGCGCTCCTCCCTATCTGAAAAGCCCCTGTCTCCCTAGCCCCATGCCTGGTTGTGATAGGCTCGAGCCATGCCCGGGAACGTGTGCGACCACTGACCCGTCCTGCGCAAGAGCCATCCTCTTAAATTTTCCGCAATCTGCCGTGTTATCTATTCGTACTCTAAATTCCAACCGGTACTTGCTGATGGCCCATCAATGTGATCGACTGTGGTGATGATGGATGCGCCTGGTAGAGACATTTCCTTTTAACCTTCGACGCCTCGATAGACTACGGTAGATACTGCGACAGGGACAGCTTCGGACTGGGGTTTGTCGTCACCGAGGCTGGAATCTGCCTCTCGCCATCATCTCTCCCCACCGGTTCATCTCCGCCGAAACGATGTGACTTCTGTGATCGACAATAGATTATATCGGTTCTTGAGCCCGGCCCCGGTGCCACTCAACGCCCTCATCAATCGCGACACCCTCGTTTAAGATGAACTCTCTCCGATCATCCACGCCGCCCTGACTCGATCAAGGTTCAGTGCCGCTTTAAACGCAGAATATTTATGAGCGCTTGGACAGCCACTGCTTTTCTGGCGTGACGAGGCGCTAGAGTAGTGACAGCTTTGTTTCTCCGGATAGCAGGGGAGGTACCTACTACCATGTAGCTCGTCACATCCACTGCGCCCACACGTGCTGACCCTCGTCCTCCATTCTTGGACGTGCTTGGATCTAAGTCGCGCGGGCTTCAGTGGTGAAGGTGGCGTCTTTGGCTCACTCCAGTGCATCTACCTCCTATTACATACGCAGCAACGACATGAACTCTACACCTGACGTTTCAACGCTCTACACCAGGCTATCAAAAGCTGACATCAGGTGACCGGAAGCATATGCGCGGCTAATTGTCTTCCCAAGAAGAGCCTCCCATCACATGTGGGCGTGGAGAGGTGGATCGCATCGCGATTGGTCGCTTTCGCGCTGGGTGAGGGCTTGCTTACATGACATACGCCATAGGTCGAGCCATCGACCATTACAACCGTTGATTAAGTGACGATGTACACACATCTGCGCAGTCGTAAGGCGCGTAAGCATCTGCATACCTGACATGTAGCAGTTGTCTGAAAGATACTTGGAAAGGTGCTCGGTATGCATATAGCTTAATGTGCGAATCACTGAAGGGCGATGTTATCAAGGACCAGCCCTGTTCCTATCCGGAATGTAATAGCCGACGCTACTAGACTTCAGAGTCCCACTGTCCCGAGAAGACGCTCTCTTGCCACCGATCTCGCATCTTGTCTGGTCAGGTAGTCAGCTTGGCACTTGTCACTCCTATCGCTGGTCGGATGCATATCTGGGCAAGAAAACTGAGACTTGATGCCGTACATGTCATGGAAAAGGCAGCAAGTGGGATCGACTATTCTTCAGGACCCTCTCTCTACACTAAACCTCCCCTTTTTGTCTTTTTGCGTTCTCAAAGGAAGGATCCGTGGCCTCGTTCAAGCAGCATAGCATTTCACCAACACTTCCCTTCCAGAAACACTCCGCAAGAGCCTTACGCAACAGCATCCCCGCCCAAGTACTCCCCGACCCCCTTCACCGCCTCCTCAAACCTCTTCCCCTCAATCAAAATCAAATGCCCCTGCGGCTTGACGCCCAGCTCCTGGAAAGTCCGCTTAGCATCGCTCGCCCCCTCCCCACTAACCTTCTCATAATCATAATTGCAAACCCCCATCGCGTACCGATGCAGCGCCTCGTCCTCGGGATGGAAATAGAACGTCTCCGGCGCAGCATCCGTGGCCTTCTTGTTCTTCTTCTGCGGCCGATCCTCCTCGGCGTCCAGCTTCGACGCCACTTCCGTGTACGTCTTGGAGATCAGCAGGTAGTGGGTGAATTCGTAGAGTTCCTTGTCCTCGACCGCGGCGGCGATCTCGGAGCGTATCATGTTGTACATGGGCGGCACGATCTCGCTGGGCATGTTGATGAAGCGCTCCGTGAGGATCAGGCCGACTTGGGCTTGCGAGTCGGGGGAGAGCAGGTCTCGGAGCTGTTGGCGTAGGGTTTCCGATGGGCTGGCTTTGGAGATCAGGTAGTCGGAGAGTTGTTTCATCACGGCTTTCTCCCGGTGGTGGTGCATGTTCAGGACGGTGAGGAAGGCGTAGGGATCGCTTTCTTCGCCTTCGCATTTCACGGTCGAGCCGAGGGTGGGTTGGGCGAGGATCAGGTCTGTGAGCTCGGAGAGGTCGAAGAGGTCGTTGTCGACGTCGAAGAGCTGGCGCAGGAGCATTTTCAGCCCGTGGAAGTCGATTTCCGGCCGGGGGCCGAACCATTCAAAGTCGATGTTGATGATGCTCGCGTCGTCTTCTTCTTCCTCGCTGCCGTTCTCTTCGCCATCGACGTCCATTTTGTCTTTCGAGGCCAATTTCTCCTCGGCGGTTGACTTTCTTTTTCCCATTGTGGCGGGGTTTTCTTAAGTCGCGTTGGCCCAGTAGCAGATAATTATTTGGGTGTTTTACAAAGCTTTCTCCGGCTATGATTCGTGTTTATCTAGCTGCGAAAATCTATTTCTTTTCTTCTTTGGGGGTGCGCGATCAAGTCTGATGAATATGGCCGCCATCACATGAAATTTGAGGAAGCCTCGTCATTTACAGTTTGGGGCTAACATGGATCTTATCGATAAGACCAAGCGGCGGGGAGAGACAATGTTCAGGAACTTTTTTGATCGCGCCCTCCTTCTGACTCGCCTTCTCTGGCGCACATTGCGTGCGTCCCAAACATATACTCCTGTTGTTCATATCCTCGAACAGCTGTCAAGATGGCCGAGACGAACGGTTTGGTGCCTAACAGTGCGGCAAAGGTAAGTCCGAATGTCTGCACACCCTGCAAGGCACAAGGTTGTTTTACCTCTCGTCGGCTGCCTAAATAATCAAGACTGGCTATCGATTTGTCCATGACCTTTGTAGACTATGTTGACGTGCACATACTTACAGTCGTCATGTCTTGTAGGACCCCGCACCGCCTCACCAGGTCTTCGACACCATCCTCGTGCTCGACTTTGGCTCTCAATATACCCACCTAATCACCCGACGACTGAGAGAACTCAATGTCTACTCGGAGATGCTGCCATGCACTCAGAAGCTGGCCGAGCTGTCATGGAAGCCTAAGGGTGTCATCTTGTCAGGTGGCCCTTACTCCGTCTACGAAGAAGGCGCACCTCATGTGGACCCCGAGGTCTTCAAGCTGGACGTCCCCATTCTAGGTGTCTGTTATGGTTTGCAAGAGCTGGCTTGGCATCACGGGAAGAACGTCGCGGCCGGTGACAAGAAGGAGTTTGGACATGCAGCGCTGAAGATCCAAAGGCATAGCGGCAAGCAGGCGCATGTAGACCGGCTATTCGAGGGGCTACAGGATGACATGGAGGTTTGGATGTCACACGGTGACAAGCTGTCTAAGATGCCGGATGGTTTCCTCACAGTGGCAGAGACCGCAAACTCGCCATACGCTGGTATCGCACACGAAGAGAAGGAGTACTATGGTATTCAATTCCACCCCGAGGTCACCCACACCCCACGAGGTCTGGAGGTTATTAAAAACTTCGCCGTTCACATCTGTAAGGCGAGCCAGGACTGGACCATGGAGGCATTCGTCGACAAGGAGGTAGCACGGATACGGAAGCTTGTGGGCGAGAAGGGACAGGTCATTGGTGCAGTCAGCGGTGGCGTGGACTCGACCGTGGCAGCTCGTCTAATGCACGAAGCCATTGGCGACCGCTTCCACGCCGTCATGGTCAACAACGGTGTGCTCCGCAGAAGCGAAGCCGAACAGGTCAAGGAGACGCTGACCAAAGGTCTGGGTGTCAACCTGACCGTCATCGACGCCAGCGAGCGCTTCCTAGGCCTGCTAAAGGGCGTCGCTGACCCAGAGAAGAAGCGCAAGATCATCGGCAACACCTTCATCGAGATCTTCGAGGAAGAAGCGCAGAAAATCGCCAAGGCCGCTGAGAACAGCCCGAAAGCCGGCCCCATCGAGTTCTTCCTCCAGGGCACCTTGTACCCGGACGTGATCGAATCCATCTCCTTCAAGGGCCCCTCGGCGACCATCAAAACCCACCACAACGTCGGCGGCCTGCCGGAGAAGATGAACCTGAAGCTCATCGAGCCCCTCCGCGAGCTCTTCAAGGACGAAGTCCGCCACATGGGCATGAACCTCGGCATCCCCGAGGACCTCGTCTGGCGACACCCCTTCCCCGGCCCGGGCATCGCCATCCGCATCATCGGCGAAGTGACCCCGGACAAAGTCCGCATCGTGCAGGAAGCCGACGCCATCTTCATCGAGGAGATCAAGAACGCCGGGCTCTACCGCCAAATCTCCCAGGCCTTCGCCGCGCTCATGGAAGGCCGCGCCGTCGGCGTCGTCGGCGATCAGCGGCTCCATGGCCATATCATCGCCCTTAGAGCGGTCGTTACGACGGATTTCATGACGGCGAATGCGTTCGAGTTCGACCCGGCGTTTATGCGCCGTGTCACGAATCGCATTGGGAATGAGGTCAAGGGGGTTGCGAGGGTGTTGTATGAGGCTACTTCGAAGCCGCCTAGCACGATCGAGTTTGAGTAGATGGAAGGGTTTTGGGGGTTGGAGTGGAGAGGACGGCGGCCTTGCGTGCTGGCTTTTGAGGATCGTTGGGATGGGGATAGAAAGGGGCGGAGTCAGGGATTGGGCCGTTGGTGGGTTGGATGGCGGACTGATTTGCTATAGAAAAGCTTCATGCGTAGATCTAAGAGTAGAGGGTAAGGGAGGGCGTTTGTAATGGGGAGAATTAGAGACCCGGTATCCACTTCGGTATTTGAAGCTTCTGGCTTTCTTAACACGCAAGAGGCCACCCTTTCCCTGCTGGACTGGTAGTTTTGAAAATTCTAAATGAATGGATCGGAGTTCACATCAAGGCCACGTAGTACCAAGCGCACTCCTTGTGTTCCTGGAAAATGGAGTCAAGATGGCGTTGGCGGAGGCCGATACGTCTGCTCGACAGTTGCTAGGATCTGGCTTGAGTAGAAGGATGGGAGGCGATTCAGTAGAAATGGAGAGGATCCCTACAGGGAAGAGAGGGAAGGGAAAAAAAAAAAAAATTACAGAATAGAGAGAGAAAGAGGGAGGTCAGACGAGATAGAACACAATGGAGTCTAACATCAGAAAAACCAAAGGAGAAAAACGATCATGCTTTTTCAGACTTCTATCGAGCGTCATCCCTCCTGAATCCCATCATCATTATCACCATCATGCCTCACATCAAACACATATTCCCCCGACTAGAAAGCAGTCCCGAACCCCCGACTTTCCTCCCTCTCCTCCCGCTCATTTCCTTCCCTTTCCCTCCTCCTCCGACTCTCTGCTCGAAAACTTCCCCGCTCCACTCATACCACACCCCGCGATCGTCCGTGCCCCTCCACATCTGCACCTCCAGACTCCCGTTATCCGGAACATACAGGGGTGTTTTGAAGGGGAAGAAGATGGGGAACCAGGAAATCATATCGGGCGATTTGGAAGACATGGTGAGCGGGTTTGTGGAGAGCTCGACTTTTCTCGTCTGCTTCCAGTCGTCGGATTGGCTTTTGCCGCTCCCGCCGACATTGGTGGTGGCGGCGGATGGAGACGCATACAGTACCGTCTCGAAGTATCCCGCTAACCCGTGCACGGTGCCCCGGTAAGGGATGGGGAAGGTGAGTCCGCCGGACGGGGTGCAGCGGGCGTTGTGTTCGTTGGAGCCGTTGCCGCCTTGGAAGCCGCCGGCGTCGATTTGGCCGCCGCTGCGTTTGCGGGCTTGTTCGAGGATGGAGGGGGGTAGGGGGTGGGTGAAGGACCAGGTTTCGTGGATGTTGGGTTGGAGGTCGGAATCTTCTGCTGCGTTTCCTTGGGGAGTGGTTTTGGTGGATGAGGGTGGGTTGGTGGAGAGGAAGTCGTATTGGTGGAGCATTACGACGTACGGTAGTTCCCACTTCTCCTGGACTGACATGTTGAGGTCGTTGCTGGCGCGGCTGAGGAGGTCGGCGTGGATCCTCGGACTTGCCAGTGGGGTTAGATGCGCCGAGTAAGATTGTGGGATGGAGACTCCGTGTGTTTGATGCAGGACATGCTGGACCCCGTCAAGACACTCCGGACTGAGCTCATTGTCGGCGAAGGAACCGAGCAGCTCGGAAACGAGGATATCCACCTTCCCTGTCGTCTCTCCTTCTCCGCCAACAGTAGAAGACGAGCCGGCTGTAGGACCCTTCCAGGATCGCATATCGCTCTTCACCACGCTGACCTTCCCACCCCACGCCGGATCCTCCATGTTCCGGCGCTGCAGCAAGACATACGCATTCGGGTTCTTCTCCACAGCCCATACCTTCACCTGGACCCCGGTCTTCCGACTCGCCTCCAAAGCTCGACTCACCAGCGGTCCCCGACCCGCCCCTACTACCGCTACAGTCACTACGGCCTTCCCATCTTGACCCTTCCCGGGAACTTGCGGCTCGAGATCCTCGAGCGCGAGCGCGATGGCCCGCTCGTACCACTCGTACTTGACGGGGTCCTTCTCGAAGACTTCGTACGTGATGCTTTCAAGGTTGTCCGTTAGGGGCTGCAGGGGGGATTGCAGGAAGTCCTGGTATCCTTGGCCGAAACGTTCGATGGGAGGCCGGTAGGGCTGGGTTTGTTGGAGGTGCCGGAGGTATTCCAAGTGGGCGGTCGGCTTCTCGGCTGCGGTTGCTGTTGTTGAGCTTGATGCGGAGGATGCTTCGGCAGGGGTTGGCTCCGGAGTATTGGCCGTGGCGCTGGATGTTTCCTGCGTAGGGATCGGGTTGCAGTCGCTTAGGAGTGCCCAAGGCGGGAAGCGAAGGCGCAGGAACCGGGAGAGGTAGGATTGATGCGCTTTGGAAAGGACAGGCCAACCTTTAGGGTTGCGGAGGAAACTGGTCCGTGGGAAGACTAGCAACCGGACGGGTTCGGAGTACCATCTTGACTGTAGATGGATTGGTGGCAGCTGGCGTGGGAGCTCAAGAGCTGAGGGTGAAGAATGGAAGCGTCAGCCGGGTGCTTCATTGATGGCAGGTATGAGGCACCTTACCATTGACAGTTTGTGGCAATTGTGATGTGAAAAATTTGTGCAAAATTGGACGCAAAAAGCAAGAATAGTAAGGGGGCGAATGAAAAGCATTGGAAAGCTGAAATTTAGAATGGAAATCTGTGAAATTGTAGAACAAAAGCGAAATGAATTTTCATACCTATAGACAGCCTGCCATGATAGCTACACAAGCCTCGCATCGCGTCCCAAACCTCCCAGCTCCCGTAGAGCTCCGGCTCACCCTCGTCCCCGACATCCTCACCATCATCGTCAGACGCACCTGCAGAGTACTCATCTCTCGCCAACTCGGCCAGAGGCGTCCCCTCCACGTCCACTTCCAGCTCACCCGTCATCGGCAGCAAGACATGGATCTGCACATACGGTCCCATGCCCAGCGCCTCGAGCACAGCACGGGCATATTGCATCGTGCCCTCGCTGGAGACGGGTCCGTGGATGATGAGGTTAGAGATGCCGCAGAACGCGGCGTACGCCACTTCCATGCCGAGGATGTGCTTGGAGACATCGGCGATGAGTGGATCGCGGCTGGATAGGTCAATCCAGGGGCTTACCACGCCGATGATGGCGGAGTTCGCATCGGAGGGGGTGAGGTGGGAGTCAGCTGGGCTGAGGGGAGTGATGAGAGGAGTGGGGAGATTTTCCACTGGTGTCTGGGTCGAGGCAGCATTCTGGAAGTGGCCCTCGACCAATTGAAGCACGCGTGAGTGGAAATGAGGGGTGGTGATGGGGGAGGTGAGCAGGTCGTAGCCGGCATTCTGGGCTTGGGCTAGGAGTCGAGTGGTGACAGGTCCTGAGCGGTCGGTGGCGTGGTGGCCGATGTAGAGGCTGGGCGGGATATCATCGACGGTGGCGAAGCTGCTGCTTTCTGCATTGAGCGAGGAAGACATGGCTTGGTTGGTTTCCTGGATCGATTAATCGATTTGAAGGGGTGATGATGATTAGTTTGAATAGCGACTCCGTGATGGAAGAATGAATGTTGTACTGATCAATTTTACAACCACTACCGCAAGCATGCAGCTAGCAATTGTATTGCTGCCCAATGAATGTGGTGTCTAATAATAAGGAATATATGTAAAAGCCAGGCCAGGCCAGGCCGGAAGATTCTGTGCTGGTTTCTTCGCCATCTGCTCTCCAGTTCCGAATCGTTCGTCCCAGGACTTTCGGTTTCCATGCTCGATCGGCGCCCGCGTCACTTGGTTGCTGCGCGAGTCAGTCTTCGCCCGAAATCTTCTGCGAATCCGCTTCCGCTTGCGTCTCCGAATAATTGAATCGGTCGACATCATCACTATGGCCGAGGACGCGCGCAAGAGTCGCTTCAAGCGACAGAAGATCAGCGACGACTCCGATATGGATGCCGCCAAGAACAACCCATACCTCGCCCACATGCACGACGGCGACGGGAGCAACGGAGCGAGTGGGCAGGCAAATGGCAATGCCAGCTCCATCGCTGGCCTCACTCGCCACGCCACCACCGCCAAAGCCGCCGCCAAAGCAGAAGATGGCCCGCTAAACCCCTTCAACGGCAACCAACTTAGCGACCGCTACTTCTCCATCCTTAAGACCCGCCGCGATCTCCCCGTCCACGCCCAGCGACAAGAGTTCCTCGATCTATACCAGAAATCCCAGATCCTCGTCTTCGTCGGCGAGACTGGTTCTGGTAAGACGACCCAGATCCCGCAGTTCGTCCTCTACGATGATCTGCCGCAGACCCAGGGCAAGATGATTGCCTGTACCCAGCCGCGACGTGTGGCCGCCATGTCGGTTGCTCAGCGTGTTGCGCAGGAGATGGACGTCACTTTGGGTGAGGAGGTCGGTTATAGCATTCGGTTCGAGGATGCGACCGGTCCGAAGACGATCATGAAGTATATGACCGACGGTATGCTGCTGCGCGAGGCGATGAACGATCATGACTTGAAGAGATATTCGACTATTATTCTGGACGAAGCCCACGAGCGGACGCTCGCGACGGATATCCTGATGGGTCTGTTGAAGGAAGTGGTGCTGAGACGACCAGACCTGAAAATTATTATTATGTCTGCTACACTGGACGCACAGAAGTTCCAAAAGTATTTCCTGAACGCACCGCTGCTTGCCGTGCCTGGTCGAACGCATCCTGTCGAGATCTTCTACACCCCGGAACCGGAACGCGATTACGTCGAGGCTGCATTGCGCACCGTCCTTCAGATCCATGCCACGGAAGGCGAAGGTGACATCCTGCTATTCTTAACGGGTGAAGAGGAGATTGAGGATGCCTGTCGTAAGATCACGATGGAGTCGGACGAGATGATACGCGAAGCCGACGCGGGTCCCCTGAAGGTCTATCCGCTCTACGGTACCCTACCACCAGCTCAACAGCAGAAGATCTTCGAACCTGCACCACCTCCCTTCAAGAAAGGCGGTCGGCCAGGTCGCAAGGTCATTGTGGGCACCAACATTGCCGAAACCTCGCTCACCATCGATGGTATTGTCTACGTGGTCGACCCGGGTTTCTCCAAACAGAAGGTCTACAACCCTCGCATTCGTGTCGAGTCCCTGCTCGTCAGCCCAATCTCCAAAGCCTCCGCTCAGCAGCGTGCCGGTCGTGCCGGTCGTACACGGCCTGGAAAGTGCTTCCGGCTGTACACCGAAGCCGCTTTCAAAAAGGAGTTGATCGACCAATCATACCCAGAGATTCTCCGCTCCAACTTGGCTAGTACCGTGTTGGAGCTGAAGAAACTCGGCATCGACGACTTGGTCCACTTCGACCTGATGGATCCACCCGCACCAGAGACCCTTATGCGTGCGCTCGAAGAGCTCAACTACCTCGCCTGTCTCGACGACGAGGGCGAACTGACCGCTCTCGGCAAGCTCGCCTCGGAGTTCCCACTCGATCCCGCCTTAGCAGTGATGTTGATCTCCTCGCCGGAATTCTACTGCTCCAACGAAATCCTCTCCCTCACCGCCTTGCTCTCCGTCCCTCAGCTCTTCGTCCGACCAGCCGCAGCCCGCAAGCGCGCGGACGAGATGAAAGACCTCTTCGCCCACCAGGACGGCGACCACCTCACCATGCTCAACGTCTACCACGCCTTCAAATCCCCCACCGCGCAGGAGAACCCGAAACAGTGGTGTCACGACCACTTCCTCTCCTTCCGCGCCCTGCAACAAGCCGACAATGTCCGGCTGCAGCTCCGGCGCATCATGGAACGCGAGGAGCTCGAACTCGTCTCCACCCCCTTCGAGGACAAGAAGTACTACGAGAACATCCGGCGCGCCCTCGCGGCCGGCTTCTTCATGCAGGTCGCCAAGAAGGACAGCTCGGGCAAGACCTACGTCACCGTCAAGGACAACCAGAGCGTTCTCCTCCACCCTTCCACCGTCCTGGCCCAGGACTCCGAGTGGGTCGTCTATAACGAGTTTGTCTTGACCAGTAAGAATTATATCCGTACTGTCACCGCGACGAAGCCGGAGTGGTTGCTCGATATTGCGCCGACGTATTATGATGTCGAGAGTTTCCCGAAGGGGGATGTACAGACGGTTTTGAGGCGGACGAGGGATAAGATGCAGAGGCGGGCGGCGATGGGGAGGTAGAGAGATATGGGATGGGGTTTTGCATCTGAACGATAAAGCCTTCGAGATCGGTTGTTCGACGTGAAACGAATGAGGTGATTGTCGAAGAAAGAGAGAGGGGATGGAGTATTCTCCTGCTGTGTAGTAGAAAGTTTCTTTTGATTCTTAAATTCTTCAATTCAGACTTGGGCTAGTGGAGCCTGATACTCAGAAAGGTGTGAAATGAGTGAGTGCCAAATTTTGCGATCTTCCCATTTCCTTTCTTCTCCTTTCGAATGCATCCCTTCCCCCCCCCTCTCTTTCCCAGAGAAGCCAGAAACGACCCCAAAGAAGGATGCCTATCCTCCCACATACCTCATGCCGCATGTAACTTTTGGTGTAAAAATGCAAAACAATGGGGCAAAAAAGAAAGCCGAAAGATGAGGTCAGAAAAAAAAAAAAAGAAGAAGAAGCCATCAACACATCTACACCAACACCTTCAAAACCTCAACCCCAACCTCCAACACCTCCGGATTCCGCGACCGCTTCATCGCCCCCGTCAAAACCTCCTGCCCCTTCAACTCCCTCACAACCTTCCTCGCCTTCTCCCCCACCCCTCCAGGCCCTTGCACCAAATTACTCAGACACACGAGTCCCCGGTGCCGCACCTCCTCGCTCTCCTCGTCCCCACACAGCGCCAAAACGGCCTTGACACCTTTGTCCTCTGGCGCGGAAACTACGGCGTCTTGCGCCAGATCCCATTCCGTTAGCATCGCCAGCGCACCGCCTGCGGCGCGCCGCGTCCCTAGGTCTACCGAAGTGGTTAGGGCGAAGAGGATGTGGAGGCGGCGTTTGGCGTCCGCGCTGTCGGATAGGACGAACAGGCTGACGCCGCTGGGATGCGCCATCAGGTTGCAGAGGAGTTCGACGGTGGCGCGTTGGATTAAGGGGTGGGTGGAGAAGAGGAGGTCTTCGATTTGCGGGGTCGCGGAGCGGGTTAGGAGGTCGGCGGCCGTGGGGTCGGACATGGAGGCGAGGTTGGTCAGGGCGAGCAGGGTTTCGAAGGTGGGGAGGAGGTCGCGTTCGGAGGTGGTGTTGTTGTCGTTGGGATGGTCTGCGGTCAGCAGGGGCAGGAGACTGGATACCGCGGACGTGACGGGGAGGCCCGAGGTGAAGACATGGGCCGGGTTGATGGAGATCAGGAGGCGGGCGAGGGCGTGCGAGGCGGTGCGCTCGATGAGGGAGGCTTCGCTGGTGCTTTTGTCCGTCTGGGAGGTGCGTTCGATGATCTGGAGGAGGAGGCGGGTGGCGCCTTGTTGGGCCATGGAGGCGCGGTGTTTTTGTTCTTTGGAGAGGGAGAGGAGGATGCGGACGACAAGGGCGATGATGGCTGGTGAGGTGGATTGTTTGCACCGTGCGACCAACGCTGGTATGACATCCTTGTCGAGGACGCTCTTGCAGCGGACTGTGACGTTTTTGTCGTCGTCGAGAGGGTCCTCTGGTGCGGGTTTGGAGGAATTTGCATAGGCTTTCAACTGTGACATCTTCTTGCTTTCTTCCGATTGAGGCTTACGATATGCCGTCAGGTTGGAGAGGACCGTAAGCGCTCCGAAAGCAGCTGTTGGGCGGTCTTTGAGTACTGCAACAAGTTCTGTCAAAAGCGCATTGTTGCTTGCAATTTTCTCCTTGACCTTCGGCTGAAGAGAAGTGTATGCTAAACCTTCGACGGCTTGATCGCGCTCGTTGTCACCACCAATGACAAGACCAGAAAGCTTATCAGTGACTTGGTCGACTGACTCTTCGTTGATCTTCGCGAGAACCAATGCTGCAAGCGCTTCTTGGACGCCGTTTCTCTCCTCAGAAACACTTTGTAACCAATCCGAGCAGTACTTTCTGATAAGTTCTCGGCAAGACTTGTCAACGCATGCTGCGCTAAGTAGCTCGAGAGCAGCCTGCTCCAGAGACTTGCTTTTTCTGAAATCAGTTAGCATTAGATGCAAACTCAAGCGGTCCAATGATGAATGATAAAGGGCACTGTCACGTACTTCTTACCAGAAGCCGCAGCTTCCGAGTTCCTTTCAAGGTGCGGGACGAGTCCTTGCACGAAGCCCTCTGTTAGAAAGAGCCTCGAGGCCACAGCAGGTAGAACTGGAAAGACTGAAGAAGCTGCCGAGAATGCCATAATAAGATCATCGTTGGTTTTCTTCGCAACATGATTGGTAACGAAACTTGCAAATAGTTTCTCTCCGTCCTCCTTGCTAACCTCAAGCAGCCGGGACATGGCTACCATTGCCTGGCTTCTCAGGCTGTTATCATGTCTGATGTCGAGCTCTGAAAGGACAATGTCAAAAACATCTTCGTCAATGAGGCTCACAACATTCTCTGGCTGGACAGCGAGCTGTCGAGCAACTGCCTTCATGAGGCGATCTGGTCGCTCGACACCCGCGTCAATGAGGCTGGCAATGCACAGCCGGAACAGATCTTGCTGAGCAGTTTGCTGTGCATCTTTGGTTGGCCACAAGGATTTGTCGAAAAGGAGCCCGGTGAAAGCACGGAAGGTCTCATCGCCACATGGAGAGAGCTGCTCGAAAGCCTCGGTGGCGGAAGTACTGACTTTCTTTGCCACTGATCTGCGCACTTCAATTTGTCGGCCTAGTAGGGTGCTCAGAACTTCGTCGAGCGAAGGGAGATCACTGCTCGATCCCAAGAGAAGATCGAATGCTTCGCTTGCTTCAACGGGAGTCAACTGCTTCTTGCTCAGCGCCTGGATTGCGTTTTTCCGGGCATCTTCTTCACGACTCTCGATGTAAGTCTTGATAGTGGTCAGACTCTCCGAGTTTCCGGCTTCGCGCTGCTGCAATGAGACCCATCGTCGTTTGATATCTTCATCCTGTGGCGCTAATTGAGAAGCTTCCCTAAGCAATGCCGCCGCCTTTGATAGTTCGTTGATTCGCGAGGCATCGTCTACCTGCGACAGCAGCGTCGAAAGCTTGGATGAGACGTCTTCATTTGGCGACATGATGCTTAATCATGTTTTTATTAACTTCCACGGCATGGACGGCCGCCGCGCGAAAGCAAACTTGGTCGTCGGCATGCTCCTTCCGATCTCGGAAAATTCGCTTACTAACCGGAACAACACTTCAACAGGCACCGCGACTTGCATGACTTTTCCTTCTTTTCAACCGAGCCTGCTGCATCATTACAATAATGTTACTTGGCGGAGTCCAAACCCACAAACAGTAACATACGTGATTCTCGCCCTTGTCTCCATGTCACTTTGGCGTCGGAGAATGACTGTTTCTGTCAGAGGCCGCGGCGTCACTTGCCCTTTTGAGGTTTCCGCTTCCGCTACGTCAAGTTCGATGTACGACAGAGGATGTGTTGTCACAGGCAATATACTTCTGAAGAGTCATCTAGATACTTGATATTACCAATCGAGATCAAATTAAATCATATAAATTGTTCATGAGAGGCCGTGGGAGCAATTGTCATCAAGCAGTACCAATCAAGTCTCAAGACAAGACTGGACCTTTTCCAATCATGGATCCGAGTGCATTTGCAGCAGTCCTGACAATGCAGTCAGGAAGCCCGAGCCGGGGGCTAACATCACGAGATTCCAGACCACCTACGCTCGAGGAGCTAGATGCCATAGACATTGCTGACTATGGAAACTTGCAAGGCGATTCATCTTCCGATGCTTCCTATGGTAAAAGGCCAACCTCCTCATCCGCAAGCCGTGCAGGTACTCAGAAGAAACAACCTTCCCAGGATCCTGAAGCGAGCCAACCTTCTACTCCGCAGGACCGCAATTTTGCGGTGGTGGTACCCAGCTTCTCCTTCCCGGCGAAGAACAGGTGGAGAGTCCTGGCAGCGTGCTTGATCTACTTCGGCAACGGGATGAACGATAGCGCGCCTGGAGCCTTGATCCCATACATAGAAGACTACTACAACATTGGATATGCCGTCGTCTCTCTAATTTGGGTCACCAATGCCGTAGGTTTCATACTGGCAGCATTCTTCGCAGATGTGCTGCGCGAGAGGTACGGTAGGGCGACCACTTTGATGGGCTCTGAGTGTTCCATGATCGCCGGATACATAATTGCGGCTTGCAGTCCCCCGTTCCCTGCCGTGGTCATTGCCTATTTGCTGCTTGGATTTGGCAACGCAATAAATCTCGCATTGAACAATGTCTTCTGCGGCAATCTCGCAAATCCGACAATCATCCTAGGAGCAGCGCATGGCTCATACGGCATCGGCGGAATCTTGGGGCCGATTGTGGCAACAGCTTTGGCGTCCAACGGAATTCTATGGTCCCGCTTTTACTTGGTCACTATTGGTGTGAGACTCATCTGCTTTGCGTTTGGCGGCTGGGCCTTTTGGGGTCTTGAGACCGAACCGACCAGTCATTTCCATCACAGTTCAAATGATGCTCCAGATGAGCAGTCTGAAGCGGGCATCAGACAGCCGTCAAAGATGAGACTTCTTGGACGCGCCCTCCAAAACAGGATTACTCTAATTGGAGCGCTCTTCATCTTCACGTACCAGGGAGCCGAAGTCGCTGAGTCTGGCTGGTTCATCTCGTACCTTATTGATTATCGAAATGGGAATCCACAGAAAGTGGGCTATGTAACAGCAGGTTTCTGGGCCGGCATTACGGTTGGCCGCTTCGTAATCACACACGCGTCTCGGAAGGTCGGCGAGAAGAAGCTAGTGTTTAGCCTTGGAGCTGGAGTGCTAATCTTTCAACTAATGTCTTGGTTAATTCCGGATGTCATTGGAAATGCAGGTAAGCAAGAATTCCTTCGTTATGCAGGGCATGACTCTGGACTGACGAGGTATGTATAGTTGCTGTTGCGATCGTTGGCCTCTTACTTGGGCCAGTGTGTCCTTGTGCATGGTCTATGTTCAATCATCTTTTGACACCGAACATACAAACGACTTCGGTGGGCTTCATTTCGAGCGCCGGATCGAGCGGTGGTGCAATAGTTCCGCTTATTACGGGGCTGCTAGCCCAGACCGAGGGTACTTACGTTTTGCATCCGGTGTGTATTGCCAGCTTTGTGGTCATGCTGATCTGCTGGGCTGGAATGCCAATGGTAGGCAAGAGAAAAGAATGAACATCCTTGAGTGTCGGTTGGGAGACGGTTGATGTAGTGTCAGGATGGAGTTGTTGCCGGCTACGCACTCCGAGGGGCCTGGAACCTAGCTGAGCCAAAATCAAGAGACTGGAGCATGCTTTGGTGCCTCATTTTGTGCCATCGGTCAGTCATGATCCAGGACGTGGCCACTGACTGTACCCCACGCCATCCCACTTGTTTTAAGGAGCCGGCCTGGGGTAGCTCCTCATTAATAATTTGTGACTACGGTATTGGCACGACTGCCTTCCAAATTCCTTCGATGCCGAGTGATCGACGTTGCAGGAGACTCCGCGCTAAACGGATGTAGCCGGCGGTTGACGCACTATGGTCTGTGCGCCTGTGAGCTTTTCTTCTCAGAAAAGGTCTTCGTCCGAAGTCGTAGGCTTTCTTTCCTGGTCGCACTTCTGCCCTCTTTCAAACAACAGGCTGAAGCAGCAGCTGCAAGCGAAGATGGCCGGCCAGGAGATGGAGAGCATGATGGCTCTGGAAGTGAAGGACGGCGAGAACGCCCTTCGCTTCGCCGAGGGTCGAAGCTTTGGAGCTCACCGCAGCGTTGCTGGAGAGCTGGTCTTCCAGACTGGTATGGTGGGTTATCCTGAATCCATAACGGATCCTTCCTACAGAGGCCAGATCTTGGTCATTACCTTCCCACTCGTTGGCAATTACGGTGTGCCTTCGCGGGAGGACAGAGACGCTGTCCTCCAAGACATCCCAGCGCACTTCGAAGCCGCTGAGATTCACATCGCGGGTCTCGTCGTGGCCTCCTACGCCGGCGAGGAGTACTCGCACTACCTAGCCAAGTCTTCCCTCGGCTCGTGGTTGAAAGAGCAAAACGTTCCTGCCGTATGCGGCGTAGACACCCGAGCCTTGACGAAGCGGATACGGGAGAATGGAAGCATGCTGGGCCGTCTGCTCATGCAGACTGGCAGCGAGCGCGTGTCCGACGTTGCACCCACGGGTGCAGTGACCCCAAACGGCACCATGACACCGGCTAAGACGCCAATGGAGCCAAACATGAATGCTGTCAACGGCAAGCTGACGGCAAACGGCGCCAATGGCTACTTCAACCAGCGGAAGTACAAGGAGATTGCAACATACGATACGATCGATTGGTACGATCCGAACATCAGGAACCTAGTCGCTGATGGTAAGCTTGCCTTGCCTGCTAGTAGTCATAGTACATCGAATCTGATTCGTTTCCATAGTCTCAACGCCTCAGCCCAAGCTTTACAGCCCAAGTGCGTCCAGTGCGTTGAAGCATCCGTCAGGTAGACCCGTGCGTGTTGTGTGTGTTGATGTTGGGTTGAAATTCAACCAGCTGCGATGTCTGGTCAACCGCGGCGTGGAGGTTGAGGTAGTGCCATGGGACTACGATTTCGCCCAACTTGCCGGCAAAGAGTACGACGGTCTCTTCATCTCCAACGGTCCTGGTGACCCGGCTTTCATGGAGTCGACCGTCAAGCACATCCAGGCGACGATCGAGGAAGCTCGGATTCCGATCTTCGGTATCTGTTTGGGTCATCAGCTCATGGCTCGCGCTGCTGGCGCTGATACCTTGAAGATGAAGTTTGGCAACCGTGGCCACAATATCCCTTGCACAAACCTGCTCTCTGGCAAGTGCTACATCACCTCTCAAAACCACGGATATGCTGTCAATGCCGACACCTTGCCAAAGGATTGGAGCGAGCTGTTCGTCAATGCCAACGACCACAGCAACGAGGGTATCCGCCACGTCAGCCGACCATACTTCAGTGTGCAATTCCACCCAGAAAGTGCACCAGGACCTCGCGACACCGAGTTCCTTTTTGACGTCTTCATTCAGACCATCATGGACGTCCTCAAGGACTCCAAGAAGATGCAACAACCGGTCAGCTTCCCTGGCGGTGACATTGCTGAGAACCGCGCGAAGAACCCTGTCCTGCATCCAAAGAAGGTCCTTGTGCTCGGCAGTGGTGGTCTCAGCATTGGTCAGGCCGGAGAGTTCGATTACTCTGGTAGCCAAGCCATCAAAGCCCTCAAGGAGGAAGGCATCTACACGGTGCTCATCAACCCTAACATTGCGACTATTCAAACGTCGCAAGGCCTGGCAGACAAGGTCTACTTCCTGCCTGTCAACGCAGACTTTGTGCGCAAGGTCATTAAGCAGGAAAAGCCAGACGCGATCTACTGTACCTTCGGTGGGCAGACCGCGCTGCAAGTCGGTATTCAGCTTAAGGACGAGTTTGAGTCACTTGGCGTCAAAGTGCTCGGTACGCCGATCGATACAGTCATTACCACCGAGGATCGTGAGCTTTTCGCAAGGAGCATGGAGTCCATCAATGCACCTTGCGCCAACTCCAAGTCTGCCAACAACATGCAGGAGGCTCTCGAGGCGGTCGATGGCATCGGCTACCCCGTTATTTGCCGAGCAGCTTACGCGCTCGGCGGATTGGGAAGTGGTTTCGCAGACAACAAGGAGCAGCTGATCGACCTTTGCAACAAGGCCTTTGCTGTTAGCCCGCAAGTGCTCATCGAAAAGAGTATGAAGGGCTGGAAAGAGGTCGAGTATGAGGTTGTCCGTGATGCGCACGACAACTGTATCACCGTGTGTAACATGGAGAACTTCGATCCTCTGGGTATCCACACTGGTGATTCCGTCGTTGTTGCGCCATCGCAGACACTGTCGGATGAAGACTACAACATGCTCCGGACTACGGCTGTAAAGGTCATTCGTCACCTTGGAGTCGTAGGCGAGTGCAACATCCAATACGCTCTTAACCCCGAGAGTAGGGAGTTCTGCATCATCGAGGTTAACGCTCGTCTCTCGAGATCCTCAGCTCTGGCGTCGAAGGCAACCGGCTATCCTCTCGCCTTCGTTGCGGCTAAGCTCGGTCTCAACATCCCACTGAACGAGATCAAGAACACAGTCACGAAGGTGACTTGCGCCTGTTTCGAGCCATCTCTCGACTACGTTGTTGTCAAGATTCCACGTTGGGATCTTAAGAAGTTCACGCGCGTCTCTACGCTGCTTGGCTCCTCTATGAAGAGTGTGGGTGAGGTCATGGCCATTGGCAGAACGTTCGAAGAAGCTATCCAAAAAGCTATCAGATCCGTCGACCCCAGTAACCTTGGATTCAACGAGACCAAAGCTCTGATGTCCATCGACATCGACACCGAGTTGCAGACCCCATCTGACCAGCGCATGTTCGCTATTGCCAATGCCATGCACAATGGTTACTCTGCCGAGAAGGTGTGGGAGTTGACCAAGATCGACCGCTGGTTCCTCTACCGCCTGAAGGGCCTATCGAACTTCAGCAAGGACATGGGAGCGCTCATGAAAGAGCACTCGGTCGACTCCGTGCCCATCAAGACCTTCCGCCGGGCGAAGGAGTTGGGCTTTTCGGACCGCCAGCTGGCTCTTTTCTGGGACAGCAACGAAGCCCATGTGCGTCGTGTCCGTGTTGACGCTGGTATCATGCCGGTGGTCAAGCAGATTGACACTGTCGCCGCCGAATTCCCCGCTTTCACTAACTACCTCTACACCACCTACAATGGCGCCCAGCACGACATCCACTTTAACGACCAGGGTGTTATGGTGCTCGGCTCTGGTGTCTACCGTATTGGTTCCTCTGTGGAGTTCGATTGGTGCTCTGTTCGTGCCATTCGCACGCTGCGGGCCAACGGACATAAGACTGTGATGGTCAATGTAAGTCCCCTCCCGGGCCCAAAACTTCATTCAAATACTACTACATGGGACTTCCATGCTAACTTCCTAAACGTTCAACCCCGAGACTGTCTCGACAGGTGTGTAATCCCCGGAAATACTCCCAGAAATATCGGCAAAGGTGGGGGCCTTCAGTGGTCGAAGCAAAGGCTAACTATGGTGGGTAGATTACGACGAAGCCGACCGCCTGTACTTCGAGAACATCACGCAAGAGACAATTCTTGACATCTACGAGCTGGAGCGCTCGAGCGGTGTCATCATCTCTATGGGTGGACAAGTTCCGAACAACATTGCCCTCCCGCTGTACCGCTCCAACGTCAAGATCTACGGTACATCCCCTGAGATGATCGATACGGCCGAGAACCGATACAAGTTCTCCCGCATGCTCGACAGACTGGGCGTTGACCAGCCGCAGTGGAAGGAGCTTACCAGCACCGAAGAGGCAAAGGAGTTCTGCCAGCGGGTCAAGTACCCTGTCCTGGTCAGGCCTTCATACGTACTTTCGGGTGCCGCTATGAACACCGTGTATTCGGAGCATGACCTACACAACTACCTGGATCAAGCTGCTGCAGTCTCCAAAGAATACCCAGTTGTCATTACGAAGTACATCGAAAACGCTAAGGAAATCGAAATGGACGCTGTGGCCAACAACGGAAAGATTATTGGTCATTTCATCTCGGAGCACGTCGAGAATGCTGGTGTCCACTCGGGTGATGCCACTCTCATCCTGCCTCCTCAAGACCTGGATCCTGAGACCATTCGCAAGATCGAGGACGCTACCCGCAAGATTGGTGATGCGCTCAACGTCACTGGCCCGTACAACATTCAGTTCATTGCCAAGGACAATGACATCAAGGTCATCGAATGCAACGTCCGTGCCGCTCGATCTTTCCCATTCGTGTCCAAGGTCATGGGCTTGGATCTGATTGAGATGGCAACCAAGGCAATGACCGGCATCCCTGTCCGTGAATACCCGCCTTTGAACATTCCGGCAGACTATGTTGGTGTCAAGGTGCCACAGTTCTCATTCTCCCGTCTGTCTGGCGCAGACCCTGTCATGGGTGTGGAGATGGCATCAACGGGCGAGGTTGCTTGCTTTGGTCGTACCAAGTACGAGGCCTACATCAAGGGTCTCGTCTCGACCGGTTTCAAGCTCCCGAAGAAGAACATCTTGCTGTCCATTGGATCTTTCAAGGACAAGATGGAAATGCTTCCAGCTGTTCAGAGCCTTCATAAGCTCGGCTACAAGCTCTTTGCCACTGCTGGTACCGCTGACTTCTTCGAAGAACATGGAATTCCCGTTCAGTTCCTGGAAGCCCTCGGAGACGAGCACCAGAGGCAAGAGTACTCGCTCACGCATGCGCTGGCTAACAACCTCATTGACCTGTACATCAACTTGCCATCGAGCAACAAGTTCAGGCGTCCGGCAAACTACATGAGTAAAGGCTACCGCACCCGCCGTATGGCTGTCGACTACTCCACCCCGCTGGTTACCAACGTCAAGATCGCCAAGATTCTGATCGAAGCCATTGCCCGTAACTACGATCTGAACGTCAGCAAGGTTGACTACATGACGTTCACCGAGATGCCAGGAACTGCGCCAACGCAGGCTCTTGTGCCTCAGCCCGACACATCTCGCAGCTTGGAAGAGCTGCTTCAGATGTCTCCGATCAAGGGTAAGGACATCGTTTCTGTCAAGCAGTTCGCTAGGAACGAATTGCACTTGCTATTCACCGTCGCCTCCGAGATGAGGCTGGGTGTTGAGCGTCAGGGTGCGCTCGACGTTCTCAAGGGCAAGGTGCTGGCCTTGATGTTCTACGAGCCTTCCACACGCACATCCGCATCTTTCGATGCGGCTATGAAGCGCCTGGGTGGTTCGACGATCATGATCAACGAGTCGCACTCCAGCACCCAGAAGGGTGAGACCTTGGCTGACACCATCCGTACGCTTGACATGTACACCGATGCTATCGTGCTTCGCCACCCTGACAACGAGAGCGCGGACATCGCTGCCAAGGCCGCTGATCACCCCATCCTCAACGCCGGCAACGGCTCGCGTGAGCACCCTACCCAGGCCTTCCTTGATCTGTTCACCATGCGTGAGGAATTGGGTACTGTCAACGGCCTGACCATCACCTTCGTCGGTGATCTCAAGTACGGCCGTACTGTGCACTCGCTGTGCGAGGTGCTTCAGCACTACAACGTCACTGTCCAGCTGGCCGCACCCAATGGGCTCGCTCTGCCAAGCAAGGTCCGTGAAGCTCTGAAGTCGCGCGGCCAATTGTCTGTCGAGTCGGAGACTTTGACGCCGGAGATGGTGGCCAACACGGATGTCCTGTACTGCACCCGTCTGCAGAAGGAGCGCTTCGAGCAGCCGGAGCTCTACGAGACCGTCAAGGACCAGCTGGTGGTCGACGCGAAGACGCTCAAGAATGCCAAGAAGAACATGATCGTCATGCACCCTCTTCCAAGGAACATGGAGTTGTCCAAGGAAGTCGATGACGACCCGAGAGCTGCATACTTCAGACAGGTAAGACCTCCCCATTTGCATTCAAAAATTTCCGACCCGATTACTGACATCTTCCCAGATGCGCTACGGCATGTTCGTCCGCATGGCCCTGTTGGCACTCGTCATGTCCGGTTGAGGACGGATGCAACAAAAGTTGATAGATTGGTTGTTATATGTTGCCGCATAGCGAGGGCGTTCAACTTCTTCAAACCCCAATGTTGATAGAGTAGCTCTTTTCTGTTTCAAAATCGGGCGCAATTCATGGGAGTACATGACAAATGAAACGATAGCTGTGATGCCCATAAATAGAAACTTTCCGTGGGGATTTGTACTTGTTAAGTTTATCAAAATTTATGATTATCTTGTACTTATTCAAAGTCGCTGTGTAATTTGTATATATCCATCAACCCCCTGTCGACGTCTCAATCACACCATCTCCTCAGGCGTGCTCTTCCTCCGTCGATGCGTCAAGAATTCTCGATCTCTCTCCGAGAAAGTGGAGCGGAACGGGGACTGGCCTTCTTCAGCTTGCTCGAGAATATCAGGTGCTGTTGCTGTGCTGATGGCGTGGAAACTGCTGGATAAAGCCTGAGATAGCCTTCTCCGGGCTGCTACACCTACTTTCGTGGGACTTGTCGAGGCTGAGACGCTCTCGCGTTTGATGAGGCTGGGTAGTGCGTCGAAGACGACCGATTTGCGCGGTGAGTGCTTTGGTGACTCGCTCGTAGGGGGTTGATATCCGGGATCTTTGTGAACGGGGAGCAGGGGTCCTTCGTCTGGCTCAGTGGCGTTCGGGCTTTGAGGTGAGTCTGGGTTTGTAATGAAGTATCTGGGGCTGCAGGTCTTGGGGCTTGTGTTGTCGGTACTTTGTCTTTTCAATACGCTCGGTCGGGTGATTGCGGTGGTCTTTGGAGCTGGGGTTTTCAAGGGGCTACAAGGCGACTTCAGAGCCTCGATGGGAACAAGCCCTCCTGTTGCGTTGTGCGGAATGTCGCTTATTGGACTGTCGCCGTCTACGATGTGCACTTGGGGTCCGTGGTGCTCGCTATCCCAAGATCTCCCGTCGACGGTCTGCACTACTCCAGGTTCGTATGACTCGGGGGACTGGGTGTACACAGTAGTAAATAATGGCTGCGTTTCGACAGTTGCTGAGGCCGTGCCAGCCTGAAAGGCGCCTTCGCTTTCCAAGGACAGTCTTCCTTCGTCAATACCTTGCTCGGCATCGATTTGTTTTCTCTTCGGGAATGCAGTTCGCAAAAGTGGGAGCTCGGAACGTTTATGTGTCGGACTGCTCGTCTCACCGACCACTGCCTTCCACAGCCCACTGACAACCGAGTCACCTGCATTGTGGTGTCGTTGAGCGGAAGAAGCACTCCCACTCTTCTCTGGGTGCTGCAAAGGACTGCCAGACAGTGTCGGTTCAACAGCGTTATTCCCCATGATCCTGCCGCCCTCACAAGCCTCGAGCCAGCCCTCAGCCCATTCTGCTTCCTCAAAGAAACCCTTCGTATCCTCAATCGCCTTCTTAAACCATCTGATGGGACTGTGGTCCCTCCCATCCAGTTGTTGCCTCGCAGCCCGACAGACACCTACATAAAAACAGCAGCGTCCGGCCAGCGCTCTCCCTTCAACAGTATCGTAAAACTGCTTATGGCTCCGGACTGATTGGTGAGCTCTACGAGCAAAGGCGGAAGCTTCTGACAAGATTTTCTCAGTTCTCGCGTGCGGTCGCAAGTTTAAAAGTATTACAGCTGGTGACAAAGCCGCTTCGACTTCGAGTATTGTCCTTGCGAATTCGGCTGGTATTCTCGTATCGTCCGACGAAGGTGCTTTGAACGAACTACTGGAGTAAAGTATCCGTGAATCGCCAGTATGACTTGATGCGCTTTCTGTGCTCTTGCTGGTTTTTCTAATGTATGCTTTTCCCTGGCCAGAGAGGTTCGAAAGATCGAAGTCAGTGGCAGGCACAGAAGCCGTAAAGGCCCCAAAGCTGTGTGGATGCGCGAAGTTGTTATGCTGCTCTGCACTTTCGACACAGGAGGTAGGAAACCTTCCTTTCAACTTGAAAGCTTCTTTCTTTGCTCCTGAGGTCTTCCGCATCTGCTCTTGGTGTATTTTCTTGCCTTCCGTGTGGTCCTTACCGGCGACCCTGACATGGTCACCGTCATCCATGATCTTGACCAGGCCATCGCCAGTATGATCAGGTCTCGCTATGGATTCGACGACTACAGCTTCAGCTGCGGCACCTTTGCCTCCGTTATCGCTTCTATCACTCTGCGTTTGGATTTTCACCTTCGCTACTTCCGTCTCAACAGGTCGAGGCGACTGCTGACGCCGGCTTGCAAGTGCGCTTGGACGTTCAGGGGTTTGCACACCGGGCGGCCGAGCGAGGCCTAGAGGAGGGTTGGCTTGGAGATGCTGCCGGTCCGTGGGATTCTTTGGATGTTTCTGGACCTCCTCGGCCTGAGGAGCAGCCATGTTCAGGTGCCGTCCGAGCGGCAAGCGAAATATTGGACTCAGGAGGCTGGAGGCAACCTTGAGCTTCAGAAGCGGTGTCAAATCAGGCGTCGCCTTGTGTTAGTATTGCGTGCTGCACATAGAGGCCATACTGGGTCGGCCATTCTTCTTCACAGACGCCGCGATGATATGGTCTTTGTTAAAATCATCACAGGAACTCCGGATTTGGGTCGAAGCTCTGAGGCAGGCCAGGAGCCGCAAAAAGTGAACAATGAAGATGCATCGCTTACCTGCGGCAACCACCCATGTGTAAGAATTTTGCACACGAATGTGAGCATGGTGATCATGCTTGAGCATCAATTCTCTGATACAGTGGTAAAGGTGTTAGTACTACACATGCAGCGGAAAAGTCGCGCTTCGTGGAATGCAAAAGCATCTTCATTGTCCCATTCCCTCATCAGAAGTCTCAATTAAGATATTCAGCGAGAAACCAAGTGCTCTCGACCTTTCGGTCCCTTGCCTTTTAACAAAATGTCATGTTTAGACAGTACTATCGCTGTGCCTGCCTTTCTTAGCTGTCATTTCAGGGTCCGACCCAAACCTTGCCGGCATTGACTTCGCAAACCCCATAGGATTCTTGGGATCCCACGGCTGCTCCTCGCGCGAAGTCGTCCCCTCCTTTCTCCTTCGTGGCGAAGGTAGCAGGGGTCGAGATCCACTTGTCGCCCTTGGCGGGCGCGGTAAATCGCTACTCCTACGCTTGGGAGCAACGTCTGGCGGAATCGCACCGTCGCTTGTTCTGGGTGGTGGCTGAGGGATATCTAGTGGACTGGTCTTCGAAAGCAGGGTTCGTAGCGGACTAAAGACATCCTATGACCTTGTTCCTTGTCCTTGTGACGTTCCAGTATCATTGTCATTCCCGCTGCTACTGCTTCTATCAGAGTCAATCTCAGGAGGAGTTGCGGCATAGAGCTGAGATAGGTGGCGCTTGCTAGCATCGCTGCGGTGTGTGTCGCGACCTCCGCTTCCAATAGGAAGCGTCTTGCTTCTTGTTGACTCGTAACTGGCGCGGCCCCTGCTTCTGGTGGTATCGTAGCTGGCGCGCTTCTTACTCCTTGTCGTATCGTAGCTAGCACGGTGATCCCCTCGTTGATTTTGCCGTGACAGTAGGCTTGTTTGCTCATTTACTTCCGCACCAGGCTCAGCCGTGCCGTCCACATCATCTAGACGCGGGTAGTCATTGCTGTCGTCCACCTCTTTCGCCAGTCGACGCCGAGCCAGATAGTACGATACAGCCAAGCACAGTAGCACACCCTGTAGGCATCCGGTCACCACGAACATCAACCACGTACTCCAACCCTCCCAACCTACTCTGTTCCACAAGCTGAACGCGAAGACAAACGCGCCTGGCACCTGAATGAACATTGTGATATAACTCAGGCTCTTGACATCGCCCAGCCGCCAAGTATACCATATCTGCGGCAAGTATTGGATTGCGGACAGCACGCCGGCGATGGAGCCAAGCGTATTCGCCCAGAACTGGGTATGATGCGGCCAGGCGAAGACCAAAGCTGTGCTGATTATGCCGACAGTCAAAACAGCGAACAGGGTAGTAGAGCCCACAAGCACGGCGTTTCGTCGGGATGGTGGCGGGACTGAGCGAAGTGATGAGGAAGAAGCCGCGAGTTCATGGTCGGAGGTTCCTGGGAAGAAGATGAGATAGAGCATCACCCTGCCATCTTGGTCAGTCTTCTCCGCACGAAGCCACCGCAACTGCGTGAAGTGCATACACAAACATGAAGCATCCCCACTGCACTCCAATCTGTACCACGCCTAGCAGCGCACTTGCACAGGCTCCGCCACTGATCTCTCGGCAGCACATCATGTCTTCGCGACTCGCCGGCAGAGTCAAAATGTTACCCATCGCCGCAATGCTGCTGAGCCCGCCGAGGAGCACCCACCATGGCGAGAGGCCTTCGGAGGTTCCACATTTGATGATCTTGTAATGCTGCGGAATGTAGGATATGAAGATGCCAAGCACCAGGAGGATCGAGAGGCTGGTCGTGTACGGGTTCGGATAGGCGAGAGTATCGCAGTGGTGAGAAGCAAAGGAGAATACCGGAGTAGTCATCCTGTCTGCTCCCTTTGCTGACAGGCGGGTCAAGTGATATCCTCTCCTTCGCTCCAAGATACAGTTGGCGTGTATCACATTATGGGAGCTTCCAGTGCAGGACGATAGATTAGTACGCCATATGGGGCTGCAAGGGATAAGTGCGATAAGCTAATGTGATGTGTTCTGTCCTACCTGGATTGCTACGGACATTCAAGTGCGACAAACAGCCGTTGCCGTTGATTGTTTTCGGTCTCGCAGCTTCCAAGCTTTCCCCAGCTTCTCCGCAAAGATCTGCGGCTCCTCTTCAGCCTCATCCGTCTTTGCTGCGTCACTGACTAGAATGGATCTTGCCCTTGTTTGCAGTACTTGCCTTTCAATGACACTGCAGTGCAGGGTATATTCCATAAGTTCAACCAAGTGTATGGATCTTCAAAATATGGCGACGGAATATGGGTGTTTCAAGCCCGCCTGGCGCCGTGTGGCCATACCTAGACTCTGGGACCTGAATCGGTCTAGACCTTGCCATTGACATCGCACTCAGCATGGACTCATGATCGTCGCTCTCGTGGCCATGACGGAGTACCGCGGATCATGACAAAATATGCTTTTACTAGCCGTCGAAGACTACATTGAAACACCAGCATTGCCCGCAACAATCTTCTCGTCATCTCCTCTGCATCTTCCAAGACACCAATCTACCGTTCTCATTGACACTTCTCGGACAAATACTTGATACAGACGCTTTACACCGCAAGCCACAATGCAGCCCATAGCCTTGTTTCTGGCACTCTTAGCATCATCTGCCGTAGCACTCCCGTCTGGTGACACCGCTACACCGCAAGAGCTTACTGCACCAAACGAGGATAGCGAACAGCTTTTCAAGCGCTTCTCTTCCTGCAGCAACGGCATAGCTGTCAATTGTGGAAGCGCAAGCACAAGCTGCTCTGGCAGGAACTGCAAAGTGTGCTGCGGAAGCTGTTGCAAGAAGGTTACAGGCAAGTTAGCCATTGAAAGAATCGATTGTAGGACAAGCGCTGAACTTCAAGATAGCCCCCAAGAACAATTCTTGCAATAGCCAGACTCCTGTCATACAAGTGACGTGCTAAGCGCCGTCTTCATTTGCTTTACCTGGGCACGACTTGATGTCAGGGTTTACTCGCGCTCTTTGCCTTCTCTTCATATCGTCGATCTTCAAGGGAACGTTTCCATCGAACAGTCGGCTCCAGCTTTACAAGGGAAATCCAAAAGTACGAGTGGATCGGGTGAAATGTCTGGAGCTTATTATCTTTACTTCAAAATGTCTAGAGATCTTCCAAATCCTGACTCTCTCTCGCTTTGCATAATGTAAGGCTAAAGAGAATCGCGGCGGGTCATGCAGCAAATGTGCGCCGCACCTCAACGACTGATGCCGATGAGTAACTTCTGTATGTAAGGGTGTGTAACCTTTTCAATCTTTTGAACGAGGAAATGGAGTCCTTTGTGGATGATGACCGTACCAATAGAAGAAAATATCATTTCGAGTTCACATCACAGCATGTCTGAAACCAGTCGCATGAGCAACAACATTCAAATAATGATCATAGGTACTAGGGAGTCATATGGATGAAAAAAAAAAGGGTGGGAAACCAAAGCAAAAAAAAAAAAAAGGAAGATGACGCGAATCAACTACAGAAACCGTGTGTCTAAGGATATTACTGCTTCTTATTAGCAATGAACGTAAATTCAAACGAGCAGGGAGAGACAAACCACCCAGCGAGATTCGAACTCGCGACTTTCGCATTACCATACGTGTTCCGAAGAACAAATATAAGAACGACACGCTAAGCCACTGCGTCATGGGTGTTGACGCTGCATCATCAACCGAGCGGGTACACCCGCGTTGGCTATATCGAGCGGTCTTGCACTCCGATGCTTGATCTGGCGTCTGCAAGTCGCGAATACCCTCAATTTGTCTTGATGTGCAGTGGTGAGGTTTTGGCGATCGAGTCCTTGGATATGCGGTGAGTTTGGATAGGTTGGATGTGGACAAGTGAGAATGAGATAGAGAGAAATGTCAGAGCAGAAAAGGAGAGCTATAGCAGAGAAGGTTAGTGTGTTTTTCGGAAGACTCCGGACGAATTATGTCTGCGATCTAAGTGTGCCTCCCTGCCTTCGAGGGATACTGGTGGCCAGACCTTTCGTCTCGTCTCACTTTTCCCAGATGGAAGTTGAAAGAAGTCACATGGATTCATCCGGGGGCCATGATACCAAAGCAGAACACGATGCTTTAAGCAAATCCAAGGTCGCCATCAAATTCCTGGTGGATCCGAAGACAGGACCGCAACCGACCCATCTCCGGACCAGGACCATCTTGCGGAGCTTGAGATACGTTACAATTTTCATATTCTGGCGTCTGGTGCGATACGCGAAATATGCTGCCGTCGGAGCAATCGTCGCAGCCGTGAGCGGTACCGCCATTGGATCAGTTGCCAGTGGCGCCGCCTTTTTGCTTGCCCCTACCGGTATCCTAGGCGGTGCAGGTGTAGGTTTGCTATGGGCAGTCGGTCGTTTTGGTTGGCGGAGAGCTAGGGCGAGGATAGACCGGCGCCACCATGATGAGACCGGCGACCCAAGAAAGGACGAACAGGAGGATGCTCATGAAGGTGCAATGGAGCAGGAACGAGCAATCCGACTCCCTCGTGCTGAGCCATGGTGAGCTTAGAGTCTATCCCTGCGTGTGCGATGACTACATGGCACATCTTCACCGATTCTGCCGACATACTTCATTGATGTGTCAATGCCTCCCTTCTGGACAACACTACAACAGGATCGGCCTCAAGCTCAACCCTTTCGTGCTCTCTGGGAGCTTCCGAGATCATTTGCTCTGGTGACAGCTCCATCACATCATATCCACCACTTTCTGCTGCTTGTTTGTCTCTGTCTTGGTGCATGCCCGGCGTGGGATACGTGTCCGTAGACATTGGCGACGGCTGTTGTCTCCAATCCCTCAACGGCTCCGCCTGTGACTCCCGATCTCTTCCTTCTGCTCTCCTCCTCCGTCGCCTTATCCAGAGCCACACAACAACAGCCGTGATGAAGAGGAGAGGAAGTCCAAGTCCAAGTCCAATTCCCAGACCTAGCTTCACAGGACCTCCTTCTTCCCCAGATCCTGGGCTCTCCTTGCCACGAATGTAAAAATCGCTGCTGTTTTGAGAGCATGCTCGACAGCTCGTGTCGTTTGGATTGAAGATATACAGGTATAGCGGCGGCTCCCTGCTCATTCTAGGCAAGACATGGACGGTCCAACCGACGTCTGTCGTCGTGTTTGACTCGTTAGCTGGACACCATTAGTAGTCGCTTCAAGACAGAGTTGACTGGCACCTATTTACTCAGCAAGTTCATGTGCGACATTGAGCCTTTCTTATTTGGGCCTTGCCACAGCTGGACTGTGACAGTCGGCCATGTTGTTTCCCATCTGAAGCGTATCACGTCGCCGGCAGTCACTGTCGTCTCTGTTGATGAGATTCGCGGCGGAGGATACTTGAGGTCTATCCGGCCCTGCGCTGCTGCTTGAGACTGTTCAACACAAGCGGCCAAAAGGAGGACATAAAGCGGCAGCATTGAGTGCCTTGAAATCGTTTGCTGCCACATGTTGAGTGGAGAACGATAGCAACATCACAATTTAGAGAGCTGTGACGGTCATCGCTCGATGGGACGGCGACTTTAGCACTGCGCAAATGGAATACAGCATGTCTGCAGCTGAGAATGATCAGGGTATCAGCCTCATGCCGCAGGGTCACACACACTTCGCCACGCTCCGCACTTGTACGATTGAAAGCTCTATGTGGCAATTCTGAGTTTGGTCCAGTCAGATCGATTCAGGAGAGGAAGCGGCTGAAGGCTGAAGGAACTTTCAAGATCAAGAAATGAGATCTGCAAAGCTGAACGCTGCACAGCTTCGGGGCGGCCGATCATCCAATGGAATCAGTGCAAATGTGTCGCGAGTTGTAGCCCTTCCATTTCCTACCACGTGTGATACTCAAGATCATGGTATCTTTGACCGTACGCTATAGCTACATCCCAGGTTTTAAAAGGAGTGACAAGCGAGCAAATGCATATTACACCAAGCAGCGATGCGAGATTGTAAGAAAAGGAAGAAGATCGAGGTCTTATTATATACTTGGTTCCTCATAAATGAGCCATGTTTGATCATAGAAAAGACTCGTTGCAAAGAAAGCAGTATCGTCTCGATTTACAGAGCTTCGTACCAGCTCTGGCTCTAAAATGAAATGAACTCCTTTTTCCGTCTGAATATCTTGCAGTGCAGTCAAGTTCCGCATCAAGGCAAGCCCTTGCTGCTCTTTCATGACAAACGTAGATAGAGGACTACCTAGGTATTCAAAGAAAGCCGATGAAATGTAAGTGTTAGACAGGATCTTGAGTCGATGAATGGAGAAGAGTGGAAGTGCACGCAGCTTCGGCGTTTCCTCGGAGAGATGGCAACGTCCATGATGCCGACGCCGGAGCATGTGAAAGGGAAAGATGCGCGATCATCTTTTCAGAATGGCGACTTCAAAAGTGCAGGTGAACGTCTGGCAATGGACTCGAAGTCTTCGGCGATCATTGATTCGCCATATCTACGCTCATTAGTGGTACGCTCTATCTTCCTCCCAACTTCTATGCAACTGCCCTGGTACTGACAAGCTTAGGCAGGCGGCATAGCAGGAACAACAGTAGACACCTCACTCTTCCCTCTCGACACACTTAAAACTCGACTCCAGTCTTCCGCCGGCTTCTGGGCATCAGGCGGCTTCCGCGGCGTTTACAATGGCATTGGATCAGCGGTAGTGGGCTCAGCGCCCGGTGCAGCTCTATTCTTCGTCACATATGAAGGGGTGAAAAAGCAATTCGCTGCATCCCCCAAACGAGGCGGTCTAGGAGAAGCGGGAGGACATATGCTGGCAGCGAGTCTGGGAGAGATCGCCGCGTGCATGGTTAGGGTACCGACTGAAGTTGTGAAGCAGAGGGCGCAGGCTGGACAGTCGCCGACTAGTCTCATGGCTTTGACCTCGATATTACAGCAGAGGAGGACGCATGGCTTTCTTCACGTATGGCGAGAGCTATACAGAGGATGGGGTATAACAGTCATGCGCGAGGTACCTTTCACGGTTATCCAATTCCCTTTGTGGGAAGGGCTGAAGAAATGGGCATTGAACCAGCGGGCAAAGTCGTCAAGACCGTCAGATGTCACTGGCGCAGAGAGTGCCATCTTTGGCTCAATTTCAGGCGCTATTGCTGCAGGCTTGACTACGCCGCTTGACGTTCTGAAGACGAGACTCATGCTTGCGACACAGCGTGAGAGTGCGTTCACCATTACGAGCAAGATATGGAGGGAGGAAGGAGGCAAAGCATTCTTTAGTGGTGTTGGGCCGCGCACTATGTGGATTAGCATTGGTGGTGCGGTGTTCCTGGGGAGCTATCAATGGGCGAGCAACCTGTTCGGAGGTGTATAGAGATCATAGCCCTGTACTATACTGCATGATACTCATGCCGCTTTCATTTGAGTCTCTAGCGAGCAGAACCCCCATTCACGCCACCAACGTCTTATGACAGGTGATGTGGGCAATTACGTCTGGCGAGTCTTTGTTGGGGACTCTTGATGCTCTTCCACGGTGCTGTGCAGTGTTTGTCGACCATTGCAGCCCCATTCCTCCACGATCACTTGATAGCTCAAGGTGTTCCAGCTGGAGTATGTCTGTTGGGACGTTGGCGGACTACCTCCGTGCAATTTCACGTGCCCGGAGGTGTTGGAAGGAGTGCATTATGCGAACTGTTCAATCAGCTCAAGCTGCCTTGTTGCCATTTTGAGCACCGGAGCCCGCGGCACCCTGCCCGCCTGCATTCTTGCCATCTTTGTTCGCGCCTTGAGCTCCTCCCCTCCCACCACCTCTGCCGCCTCTGAAACCACCGCGTCCTCTAGCATTTCCTCCAGCCCCGCGGCCGCCAGTATCTTTGAACTCAAAGACTTCGACAGCACCGTTGGCCACTGGCACTTTCTTTGCCTCCAGAGCCTTCTTCAAACCTCCACCATCTTTGAAAACGGCGATCGCTGTGCCTTTCCTCGGGTCGATTGTCACGTTGGCAACTTCGCCGAACTCGGACAGTGAACGTAGTATGAGCATCTCAGTCATGCCCTGGCTCGGATTTGCATGCTTGAGGTAAGCTTTTAGTTGCGACGCATTCGCCTGAGCGGGCGCAGGCTGCTGTGCTTGCTTGTTCTGCGCATTGGCTTTCGGACCTGCAGGCGGTTGATTCTTATTCTGTGCCGAGGGCGGGGGTGTAGAGGTCGCTGTGGAAGCTGGTGGCGATGCTACGGCTTGTGGTGTCTGCTTAGTGGCTTTGGATTGATTGGGTTCAGATTGCTGCTTGGGCTTGATGCCCAAGTCTTTTTGTAACATCTTCTTAATACCCTCTGCGTTGCCACGCTGTCTTTGTGGGCCTGGGTTACGGTTCGGCGCCGGGCTAGGCGGCCCAGAAGCTCCCGGTGAAGCAGACTGAGCGGACGCAGACTGCTGCTTCTGTGTTTGCGCTTGCTTTTTGGAGCGAGCAGGAGACGCTGTTTTAGCGTTTGCTTGTTGCTGTTGTTGTTGTGCTGTAGCCTTCCCACCAGCTTGTTTGTTCGGCGCCTTAGCTACCTCCTTAGCTGCCTGTTCCACCTTGTCCTGCTGAGCCCCCTTTGTGCCCTTCTGAGGCGAAGCACCTTTGCTGTGTGCACTTGCATGGCCCTTGCCGTCTTCCTCTTTCTTCTTTTCGGCCTTTGATGCCGCGTTTTTCGCCTTATTCGCCTTCCTCTCCCTCAGATCATCAATGAGTGGGGTGCTCTTCACTGCCGGGTGCTCAGCATCATCTTTCGCATCCACTGCCGCTGGCTTTGGAATAGGCTGGGTCTCGGACTCCAGGAAAGCAATGAATTCAGGATCTTGGTCGATAGTGCCCTGTCTGTTATCCAGGCGCTGTTTCACCGCCAATGGTGTCCGCTGGTTTGTCGCGAACCCTATGGTCGGCTGTAGGTTTTTCAGCTCAACATGGCGATGGGTGCCAGCCTTGTCGTGGAAGGCGACGTTGAGGAAGCGCTGCTCAAACTCTCTCACCACACTCTCATTGACAACATGTATGTAGCATCGGGATTGTTCCGGCAATTTGCCTGGCGCTCTGATCTTGCCCTGACGGTATTCGCGCCAGTCCACCTTGCCACTACCCAGCTTCCACTCTTCACCCAAAGCCTCTTCAAACTCACTAAGTGTCAGGCCGGGTGGGAGGCGGCGGATCTCGAGCTTCAATCGTGGAGCTGGTGCTTTCGTAGTGGGCGCAGCGCGGGCCGCAGCATTCACAGGTAGCACGCCGCGATCGTTCTTTGCAATTTGTTTCGGAGGCATGGCAAGGCTGGCCTCGGCGGTGACCGGGCCTTGAAGGTTGTCTCTCTTGGAGGACGTGGGGTCAGAACCGCGTGAAGTGGGAGGGCTTGAGCGGAAACGGCAGGGAAATCCCGTTCCCGACCCGCCGCCACTTTTGACTGAAGTGAATGTATGTGCTATGCGTCCACTCTTTGGTGTCAACCTACCTGGAGAGCCTGAACATGAATGATCGGCTCAGACTAATAGTAACTGAATAGGGCAAGCTCTCGTCAAGGTATGTATTGTCGAACTTATCGCTTGATTATATCTGCTGCCTAAGCGGCATGAGAAAGACGCTCTTTGTTCGCTCAAGACTCTATTCCAGATACTAGAAGTCGGAGACTTAAGTCTGGTGCGATTCCTCACACGCCTTGAGCTCGAACCGTTCTCAGGATAAGCTGAATTGTATATCAATCATGGAGTCACGTGTTCGTCACGTGTTTGGTCTGCCCTTCGCTCTATCCTATGTACCAGTAACTTTCTCTGTGCAGCTCGACACGTCTGACTGCAGCATGCAAGCACTGCCGATGCAGGTCGCATGCAATGTTCTTGCATGCTGCAGGAACATTCAAACTGCATGACGCCCGTGTCCCAACCAACCCAACGATAAATTGAACCTACCCTGGTACGCAATATTCAGGGGTGATACGGCTGTTTCGGGGAGCTGCCGGGAAGGTGATTGTTGCACAGCGACATATTCGTGAGGACTAGGGGCTGCAGAGATGTATCCCCTAACCATGAGTGTGACTATTCTGCAAGCTTTGCAGGAACTTCTCTCTTTGTGGATTCAGGTACCCTATTTGAAACAGGGAGAGGAGAAGATGTGTATGGAAATCGATCGTAATTCGTCCACGTATGTACAAATGTGCCATACTAGTAATGCCGAAAAATCATACTAGGCCGTGAGGCCGAACGTTGATCTCTAGTAAATCGATTCTTCTGTCGAATGATGAAGAGTAGCCGGAAAAGCAGCAAATATGGCAGCAAGAGGAGTTCTGAACCGAAGGCTATCTACAAAGTCCGAGGACAATCTGCACGCTCTTGACAGCGCCAACGCTTAATGTGCTTTGAAACTGTTGCTGAAAGATAATAATGCGAACCCTTGCCATTTGTCGATTAAGATATAGAATTCGTCGTGACGTCGTCGAAAGAATAAGATATAAGGTTGTCGTAGTGGTCCCTCAATCCGTTTCCCTGCTTTAGAGGGCGCAAGAGAGGGGGTTGTGTGTATATGCAGCTTCGAGTTAAACGAAATCAAAGTCCACTGCCTCTTGCACTTTGGCGGTTCGAGCAATATGAAAGGTCATCGCTCAAAGAAAGCCGGTAGGCTGGTACACACCCTGTTGCAGCGTCTCAGGTGGCATGTTTGCTCTAATTTCTTTAGGGTTGCGGTAGCCCATTGCGCTTTGGCTCCTACTTTGGGGCAGCGTCGTAGGAGGAATAGCCGTCTCATATATGCGGCCTTCCATTCCAGGACCTGGCGGCGCCGGTGGCGGAGGTGGAGGCGGTGGTATGCCTTTCTCCTGTCCCCCATGTGCCACAGATTGTTCGTATGGGCTCTTTCGGCTGAGACTCTCGCGACGTCCATGTTCATGGTGGTTGGGCATTGGCGGAAGGACTGTCTCGTACGGACGTGTTTGCGACGAGTCAGGTACAGATGATTGCTTGGTGTGATTGACTGTACGAGACTGGCTGCGCATGCGATCCGTTACGCCGCGAAAGCGAGACCCGAAAGATTCACTGACACTGCCTCGGCCGCGTCGATGCATGCTGGGGGATGCGGTATTGGCTCGTTCCATTGGCGCTGGGTAAGTCGTCGTAGGCAGCGTATTAGGAAAAGTCGTCGCAGGCAATGTTTGGAAGGTCGAGGCCGGAAGTGTTTCTGGGACATCAACAATAGGGTCATTGTCAATGGCAATATCAATCACATCCGAACCGCTGTGATTGTTCTGCTGAAACATCACTGGCGGTGGCGGAGGTGGTGGCGGTCCGGCAAGGTGCTGAAGTTGTGGCAACATTGGCGGCGGTGGGCCTTCGTCTTCTTCCGGGATGATGACTACTTGCTGCTGCTGCTCAGGATTCAAGGCCTCGTCTATGCTGAATGGTCCCATTTGCTCGTCTGCTTGGGCTGCAACATCTGGCGGAGAGATCTTACGAATGTGGCCGCGTCCGCCAGAGTGACGACGGAAGGAAGACGGCAGACCTGCATTGTACATTGGGTGCACATTGCCACTCATCTTTTCAGGCGGCGCTGATGCCGAGCGATCCAAGCCTTGTGGCAACTTTTGTCCAAAAACAGTGGACGGCAAAAGCGGCCCCAGATCATCACCTTCTTGCGGCGGCTCTGCTGAATGCAGTGACGATGAGACCTGGCTGCTGATGTTCGACCCTGTGGCGTGGCTGAGGCTGGAACCAGTAAGACTACCTCCCAAGGATGATAGCTCGCTGACGTTGCCAGGGATTTCAGGAACTGGCGGTGCTCTATCCTCCTCACTGGGGTTTTCACTCATGTAGCGTGGATGCCGCATTGCCCTTGGCGTCGCAGGAAGTCCAATCGCGGGCAACCTTGAGCCGTTCTTCTTGTTGTATTTAGACATAGACTCGGGGTCTACCGTGTGGCTTCGAGACAGGGGCGGCAAATATGAAGTCGGGCTGTCGCCCAGCTCAGTATGCGACCGAGAACCCATACCTGGTCTTGTGCCGGAGCCAGGCGGTGGACCTTGGTCAGGGAAAGGAATCGAAGGTGCTGATGGCCTACGTGCCAGGGACAAGCGCCGTTGTTCGAGCTCTCTCGCTGCGAGTTCTTTCCGAGACAAGCCCCGAGGCTTCCTTCGTCCGGCTTCAGAGGCCGCCGCAAAAGAGGCCTCCGAGACATTGTCATCCCCAGTGTTATTTGACAAATCTGATGTAGGCAGTGGGTCGACGTCGTCTTGCCTACTAGGTTGGCGACTACTAGATCTGGCCCGCTGTTGACGATTTACAGCCCTTCTGGACTGGAGATCTTCGCTTGGTCGACGGCTTGAACTTCTTGCCCGGAAACGGAGCCCCCGATCTTTAGGCTGGACCGAATCATGCTCTCCCGTCTCAATTTCAGCGTTTGAAGGCGATCGGGCCATTTTGCCTCTGTGTCTAGATGCGCTTCTACCCCGGCCGCTGTCAATTCTTCCAGATGAGGCATGATCTTCGTCCTCATGAGACTTCTTCTTCGATGCTCCAGATTTGACAGAGCGAGGGCTCTTGTGGGAGTCCGCAAGAGCGACCTTGTAAAAGGCCTCGTCGTCCGTTGTTGCTGGCTCAGGCTCAGGCCTGGAGCCCCGCTGGCTGGCTTTCGCGATTTCCTCTGGTGACATCGGCACTGGTGAAGAAGGCGAGCGCTTGGCGGGTTTGATATAGCGCGTACCACCGTGAGAGCGTGTCTCTGAAGGTTCTCTCCCCCTGCTCGTACCACGCCGTGTGCGGGTCTCACCACGAGCTCTGCTCTGCGCTCGGCTGCCTGCGCGACTACCCGCTCGGCTTCTCGCTCTGTCTTCACGGGCGTTGTTGCGTGCTTCTTCGACGCTGCTAATATATTCATCCACGGCGCGATACTTGATACTGTTACCTGTCGGTGGAGGACTTGCCTCACCGTAAAGGCTGGCTGATGGCGTTTGATCATACGTTGAAGCTCCGTGGCCGTGGCTTGCAGCTGATGACATGCTGCTGTTTTCTCTCGTGTTCAAGACTTCAACAGAGAGACCTTCCGGTCTTCTATTCCTCGACTCAGTCCTATGCCGTGTTTTCGATTGCTCTTTGAGCATGGCAAAGACACCTTCGGAAGGTGAGGGTAAATGGTTGTCGTCTTTAGACGGAGGTGCTAACATCCCTCCACCCTGGTAGGTGCTAGGCTTTACCGCCGTTGCTGGCTCGGGAACGCTACTAGCTGCTGATGTTCTTCTGCTATGCGACGACTTGCTTTGTGCACGAGATGCTTGGTCGCGCGCTGCTGTCATGGGCGTGGCCATCTCGGCTGCTTCCATCTTTGCCCGCTCAATGTCGCTTTTAGACGGCAACCTTTTACGTCTGCTGAAGCCTCCGGGTGTTGCAGTACGAGCCTCGGAGTTGTCGCGGGCATTACGAGTATTCTGCCGCCACGACTGTTGACCTCCCGGGGAAAGCGCGGATTCTGCAATAGGCGTAGCACCTACTTGAGGAGCAGCTGTTGGTACACCTCGATCTCCGAAGGTAGTGATGAGTTTCAGTGATGCATTCTTCGCAGTCAATCTTCCGGAGCCAGAACGGGAAGGCGGTGATAACGGAGGACTGGTCAGAGGTCCAGATCCTGCACTCAAGGGCTCGCCTGTAAGGCGCTGCTGTTGCTGCGCATATGCAACATCTTGCTGTGCTCGGGGCGAGAACCAAGGCTCGGACGTTTCAATGCTGGTACAGGAAAAGCAACGTACGGCAAGCTCAGCTTGTCCCTGTTGCACTGCATTTTCACCCCATTTCCGTATTAAAAAGGACTGACGTCCCCAGTCGGCTGGGCAAGTTAGGCAAGTGAGTAAGACAGCTTCGAGCCAAAAGCCTTGGGAGACATAGACCTCAATCCCATCATTGTGCTCTCCCAGACCAAGAAGAATAGCTACAGCAGGATGGACGTCGCCTTTCTCGAGTAGCCTCTGGACGAACGCTTCACCAACCTTCTTTTGGGAGTCTTGCCCAATGGAGCTTAGGGCCAACAGCATCCAATCGGACGATGTCATGGATTCGGATCCGATCATTGAGGCCATGTTGTCGGCTGCGATGTCGCCCAGCCATTTGGAGAGCAGAACTCCACTTGCGGACCCTGGTTTGTGCCTTGAGAGCTCGTCTCGGATCAGGCTTTGGATGTCGCCATTCCAGCCGAAAACTACACTTAGCATCTCCCGCTGAAGCAGTTCAGGGGTCCTTGGCCCTGTGCCATAGTGGGGCGTTCGGAAGGCCACGTCCCTTAGCCTTGCTCGAGTAAACTGGAAGAGATCCATTGTCGAGGTGTCTTTTGCCTCTTCTGGGCTGCGGAGCATCTGATTCCTCAATCCGGAAGATCGATGATGTGGGCGAGATGCATATGAGGACACTGATCGAATGGACATGCTTTCATGGCCTTGACGAACGGAGTCACCGAATGAAAACTCAGTGCCGTCAAACCCCGTGCTCTCCGACGCCCGAGAAGAATCTGGCTTGTCGTATAGGTACTTCCGGTTACGTCGACTACCCCGCGAGGACCTAGAGCTGACAGAGGACGCCCGGCTTGAGACTGGGCTGAGTGGCATTACTTTGTCTCTTATTTCCGATTCGAGAGCATCCAAGGAGTCCATCTCTTGCGCGATCTTTTGGAGAGGCGAAAGAGGTCCTGCTTCGTCGGCGCTGCTTTCTACATCCGAGTAGATCGGCAGCACTGGTGCTTCAGTCGATAAAGCTGTACGAGGCTCACCATAGTGGTCACTGCCTTCCTCAAGATTGTTTGGTGGAGTCGGTGGTGTGTTAGACGGCACATGCTGCACACTTGCGACCTGCGTTGGTGCGTTCCCGGGAGTGATATCGTATTGCTGAACAGTGTGGTTTCTGCCAAGCGCGAAAAGAGTAGCTGTTGGGCCGTAGTTCGTAATAGCCGCAACATTATCGATCGTCGGAATCAACTCATAGGTAACCTTCTTCGTTCAGACGTCCCAAGATCTTGTCTCCCTACAATCAATCACCTTGATTAGCATTCGCAAGAGCTGACGTGAATACTCATACCAATGGTTTCGCAGAAGTCACTTACCCTTCAGCGTGTTGCACAATTCTGCCATTCTTTGACCAAGCAAACCAACAGGGTCCTGCGGCTTGCAATTCGGCTCTCTGCAACACTCTGATGATCGTAGGCTGTTCTTGGTGAGGGACTTTAGGTACGCTCCACACTCTAAGATCCCCATCCGAAGTCTGAGTTGCCAACATGTCTGTTCGTTGTTTTGAAGACGATCCATGCCAAGCAAGTCCTGATATTCTTGAAGGAGCTTTGGTCGTGGTCAATGTATGTAGAATCGTGAAGGATGGTTGAAGCGTAGCGATCAATATGGAGCCGTTCAAGTAACCGATGGCGAAGGTCCGGCAGTCAGACGATGGCGCCAGCGCGGTAACAGGATCGTATATTGTCCGGGCTGAAAGGTGTTCCGAAGTTGATGGCTCGAACAGAATGACATTGCCTTGATTGTTGCCAAATGCAATGTTTCCGTTACGCATAAAACTTGCCGTCCTGATGTGTTCGTAAGAGGAGAAGCGCGCCACTTCTCCTCCAGTCAAGATGTCCCATACGATCGCCGTGTTACCAGCATCGTAGCTTACTGCTAATCGCCCCGAGCCTCTCTCGCTGCTGTTATCAACGTGCACCCAAAGCACGTCTTCTCGATGCAGGTCAAATCGCCGCTCGATCGCAAGGGTATCGTGATGCAAGACCAGCACAATGTTTCGTTGCGAATACAACAAGAACGAAGCCGTTGCCGCGCATGGTTCAAATTCCTGTTCAATGTTTTCTGGTGTCAATGTCGGAGGAGGCGCTTCGAAGTGTTGATGTGGAGTATGCTTCGTTGAAGCCGGCCGTGATACGTGCCCGAACGTCTGCCCTGTAGACATATTGTCCGCGCTTCGCAACGGGTTTTACTGGTGTCTGTCAACCGATATGCTCATGACTGGCCGCAGTAGGGGCCGCCGTGATCTCGATAAGAGCCGGGCATAAATATCAGAAACAGCAGAGCATGAAACACTATGTATGGCTGAGAAATGCGTTCCAACGTACCCTGATCTGGGTGCTAGGCAGGTGAAGTTACACCGAGGTACCTTGAGCGACCTGAAATGACCTCGAGGTGCTCTCGTGCGCTTGATCCCCAAAATCGCAATGAGCAATCCCGGCTCTGTACTTCGATATCGTATGCATACAGCCGCTCTTGGAAGCCTCGCCAAAAGAAGCACAGAAAATGCACCTGCGGAGGAACTTGAGAGCAGCAAGTACAAATGTAAAGATTGAGCATCAAAAGATCCTCCCCTAAGGTAATCTGACGCAACCGAATCAGAGCTCGGCGGCTAACTATCAAGTGGACTGGCGCCCAAAATGCAATGGGAACAGGAGGGCGTATCACCCGGCATGCTGGGGCAGGGCCACCAAGCGCAGGAGCAAGTAACTGAGAGGATGTTCTTCAGGGCCTATGAGGCGAGGGAAAGGCAAAGATACTTCATCATTCGCGAGTCCAGCCAACGCCAAAGAATGATAGCAGGAGGCAGGGTCCTGATAGATCCTGCACCCTGCTTGAAGACAGAGGTGGAGCCTATTCTTGGTCGCTTTCATGCCGCAAGACGGATTGCGGTCTACCTGCGAGGCGTGCAGGAGACCGCTTGCGAGCGATGCCATTCAGAGCAGGTTGTTAATTCGAAGCGAGAGGCGGCAGGGCGTCTGAAAGAACCATTGGCTAGTGATTCCAGACGCTAGCAGGGTTTCCCAGTGCTAGCGCATGAGGTGTCACCCAAATTGAATCTCATCACACGTGCCTACTGAACCTCGCCTGCCGTCTCATCGGGTCTCATCCCGTACACAAGAGTGTCGTGTCTGCTTCTGGTCGTGAAGTTGGATGCTTAGACTCCTGTAATTGAGATGTGCTGGAACGAAGCATGCACTGGAAACCCGCCGTGCGATGTGGAAGCGGCTGATCCATGCGATTCAACAGATCCTGAAAGTCATCATACCAACCGGTTCCGAGAGGCTGGTCGTGACGCATTTCCATTTTCTGGTAGTCCAGCGAGTTGTTGCACAGAACGCATGGGCAAGGAACTGGATGGTCGGCCTGCTCGTCGCATAGACAGACCAGTCTCATTGCCAGATGGCACGAACTGCTGTACGTATATGCAAGGCATACCGGCGACAACGGGTTCTGTTGGACAGCATAGTTCCATCACATTTGCAAAGGTTTGCCTGACTTCACCGCTTCTTGCTTGCGCCGATGAATGTGTGCCTGTGTCAACGCCCCATCATAATCGATGAAGCACCGTGGGACATCGATTCGGTGCCCAACGCGAGTGGCTTCCATATGCATGATGAACAATGTGACTATTTTCTCGGATCGTGTGTAGTAGCCATTGAGAATTTGTGTGTAAGCGCCCTTAAAATGCGGCTCGCCGGATGATCTGCATATCTCTCGGCAAGAATTCCTTTTTGGCCTCCCCGTGTTCTCGTTCCGGCCCCTCTTTTTGACTCTGCCAGCCGGTTGCTACGACAGAATGCGTGAAATGTCCAGTCTGGAAGCCGACTCACTGTGTCTGTTTTTGACCTTTTGAGGTTAGAAGTTTCATGGGTGCTGCTGTCCGAAGTTCAATGTCCGAAGTTCGGCAATGCTGCAAAGGGCAAAGTCCCTGCCTACGTACCTAGGTAGCCAAAAGGATAAAAGAAAAGGAAAAAAGAAAAGGAAAAGACGGTACGGAGAAGGCACGTAACGTTTCGGTACGTCGATATATGCGAAGTCACTGACATGATCGCGTATATAAATCCCCTTCCAGTCAGAGAACATTGAGAGCGGAGCGGCAAATGCAGCCCCCGTGCGGTTTCGCTGTCAGGATAAATTGTTCTGCCCCATCTTACCCAGCTTGCATCATGGCGTGTTTGGCTATGTCTCTTCATCACATTATGTCTACTTCTTCGAACCCTGCATTCGATAACATTCGTCTCAAGACGATGTTGTATTGCTCGTCGATGATGCTGCTGCATTATTGGGAACTGATTGGTCTTCGTCCATTCTAAGCTGACATTGACGAACGTGAGTTGAATTCGCCAATATGATGGAATGCAGTCTTCTACCTTTTGACAGACTGCGAACTGGGTATGACCTGCTTCATCCAAAATCCAAAATGATCTCTCTCGACTCTGACACCCTGAGGTGAAGAGGAATCGGCGCTGGTAACTCGGGGAAGCTCCGAACTACATCCGCTAGTGGCACTATTCCACGAGCCAGTAGCATATAGCGGATTTAAGCTTGTTTAACAAGCACCTGTATTTTCACATGTCAAGTTTCCCTGCGGAGAAGTGATTTCTTTCTTGTTTTATGTTCCTCTTTCGCCCCAGTGCCACATTCGCCTTAGGCCGTGGCTTCCGTACTGCCTTGTTCTTCGATATGGCGCAGAAGAGAGCGTTCAACGAAGGCAAACGCCACTTCAAAAAGAGCAAGAAGCAAAAGACAGCCGAGAGCGATGGTTCCAATGAGCAGGTGCTGCTGGCCGACGTCCGACGAATGCTGAAAGATGTGAAGTCGGAGGATAATGCAGAGGACAAGCAGTTGCCAGAGCAATGGTCCGAAGTCGAATTGGAAATAAGTGAACTGTCGTCCACTGGCGACGGACTTGCGCAGAAAGATGGCCAAGTATATGTCGTCCCGTACGCTGCGCCAGGCGATACGATCAGAGCAAAAGTGGTCAAGCATTTCTTGGATCAATCCTATACTCTCACGGATCACCTCTCCGTCGCAAAGCCTTCGCAACACCGTACCGAGAGCCCCAAATGCCGCTACTTTGCTCAATGTTCTGGCTGCCAGTTCCAGCATCTCCCCTATGCCTTCCAGCTGGCACACAAACGAGGCATTGTAGAAAAGGCGTACCGTAACTTCTCCAATCTGCCTCCATCAGCTGTGCCGGAGGTAGGAGAGACAATCGGCTCTCCGCTGCAGTTTGGCTACCGGACAAAGCTTACTCCTCACTTTGATGCACCCCCTGGAGCGAGACGGGATAAGCGGCATGGGAACAAGGTGCAATGGGATGGGGTACCGCCGATTGGCTTCATGAAGAAAGGGACGCGGAAGACCATGGATATTGAAGAGTGCCCAATTGGTACCGAAGCTGTGCAGGGAGGATTGAAGAGCGAGCGCGCCAGAGTGCACCGCGATATTGATCAGTATCAGCGGGGTGCGACGTTGCTGTTACGTGAAAACACCGAGCGGATAACGAAAGATGAAGGTAAAGACAACGCCGAGCCCTCGAACGACAACGGGATACTTGAAGATCGTGGGGAGCACGTTCACCGCAAGACCTGCATCACGGACCCTAAAGCTACTTCAACCGAGTACATCGACGACTTCCGCTTCGACAACCCAGCTGGCGCTTTCTTCCAGAACAACAACAGTATTCTTCCCCTTGTCACACAGTACATCAGGGACAACATCCTGGGTCCGCGAGCCTCAACCACAGATGGCGATGCATCAGCACCTTCCAAGATCAAGAACATGATAGATGCGTACTCCGGCTCTGGCTTCTTCACGATCACCCTTTCTCAAATGTTCAAACAGAGCATTGGCATCGACATTGCGGAGCAGTCCATCGCCTCTGCCACCAAGAATGCCGAACTCAACAACCTTCCTAAGGACTCGACTCGCTTCATCGCAGCGGATGCGAATGCCTTATTTTCGGCCGTGGACCCGGCGAAGTTCCCACCTCTGGAGACAGCAGTGGTCATCGACCCGCCTAGGAAGGGCTGCGATAAGAACTTCATTCGACAGCTGTTGTCCTTTGGACCGGAGCGGGTGTGCTACGTGAGCTGTAATGTGCATACGCAGGCTAGAGACGTCGGATGGCTTGTGCAAGGAGTGGACAGGGAAGATGGCTCAATGCTTGACGGCTTGTATGAGATTGAGAGCTTGCGAGGGTTCGACTTCTTCCCCCAGACTAGCCATGTCGAAGGCGTGGCAATTCTGAGGAAGAAGTCGAGTCAGGGAGTAGAGGCAAAGGTGGAAGGCAGCTCTGCTACTGGGAATCATGCAGATGCCGAGAACAAGCAGGATGGAAATGCGGCCGAAGCCGAGCAAAGTAAAGCTGCTTGATGCAGCGCAAACACATTCCTTAGATATCACGCACGACAAAACCATCATCTGCAGATCTCTCAGCATCGAGTCAGATACCATGAGTCACCTGTTGTTGGCCTGTCAAACACCTGTTCAAGCCTGCATTTGTGCAATCATGTAAGCTGCCCTGCGGCCCTTTCGCGAGCGAAATCCGACATGTTGAAAGACAGCAACATTTTTCCTGTCTGCATCTGGTATTGTAAGAGGAAGATCTTGCAGTTTCACCGCAGTGAGTATCAACGTTGAAGTCGAAGTAAAGTGGCGTTTCCCGGGTCTCGAATTCCCATGTGTTGTTCGTCTTTGTCTACATTCACATGCAGGATTGTTTGCTTTTCACGCTGTTCGCATGCACGTCGCGTTTCTTAAGCCTCCCAGTCAGTCTTTCGACTTCAACGGCGAAGCAGAGTTCTCTCACTGCCAGCAACTTGAGTGTGCCAGAATCAATACAATCCATGCTCAATCCATAAAGCCCCAGTGTTTTTCAGAACTCGATCTTTTTCTCAGAGTGCACCAATCGACGTCGAAGCAACCACGACTTTCCAGACCTTATTTTTGATGCAAAAAGCACAAGCGACAATGTCGGCAGAGAGACCGAACACCTCCATGGCAGGGAGCTTTCCTCATACTCGCCCGTCCCCCACGCGTTCACAATCAAGTCGAGCAACCACAAGTATCACTACGCCGACCACGTCTCCATCTTACTCGACAACTCCACTTCTGGCAAGACCTGTAGTCACTCGCTCTGCGACAACTCAAACAGCCCTCCCACAGCAAATCCCATACAGCACATTCCCACCACCGCAGCGGAAGAAGCCTTCTCTTTTCCGTCGCGCTACAGACCTGCTTGACCTCCGCTCGACGACATCCTATACCACCCGCCACGCGCCAACGCAGCCGAGTCACTGGACCGACTACGCCCATCGCAGCACGCTGATCAAGACATGGGACGCTGAGCACTCTGCCGCTGCTCAGTCAAAGTATCCCAAGACGATCACTGCGCAAATCGTCAGTACTGAGAAGATCATGCTGGTAGAGTTCCCAGAGCTGGCCGAGGGTCCGGTGCCTTTGAGTCACGAGTGGATCGAGTACGTACTCGGGATCTCTCTGCGCCATCCCTTCTGTACGGCTGAGAAGATGGGCAGGTATGAGGTATTGGCTTCGAGTGGCGGGGCTAGGGCGAATTGGGGTCCGTGGTAGGGTGGCGACAGGATTGCAGGCGATTTGGATCTGAAGACGGAAGGGAGAATGTACGCTCGAGGATGCTAGAAGAACGAACAAGTCCAGCAGGATGGAACAGTAGAATGATCTGTTAAGCAGGGTTTGTGCTAAGAATTCGCGATATTCGCAGATTTTCATTCTCGTCATGTGTCATTACTCGTACAAATGCATTCTAGACTTACAAAAGCAATGCTGCAGAGCTCTACCCTGCATATCCTTGCCAAAGCTTCTTCGACTCAGCATTAATATCCGCCACTAGGTCCTTTGCCGAGCTGCCACCGTCGCAGTCCTTCCATTCGCCGCCATCCCTGATGCAACGGATCTTGTTGTTGAGCCTGACCGTGCAGCTCTTCGTCACTCCAGCTGTAGCGCTGCGGTTGAAGCTTTCCTTCAGCATGTCAACGCTTAGCGCGCCGTCATCATTCACGGTACATTCGTTAAGCTTCTCCATCGAGATGCCGTGCTCGAGAGCGCAGTCCTGGACTAGTTGCTTCTCTGGGATGTCCTCGAAGTCTCTTGCCATGCACATCGTGAAACCAAGGTAAATCTTGGGATCTGGATACTGCTTGGCGGCGCACAGCTCGATGATGTTGCCGAGGCACTCGCCCTCTCCGTGCTTACACAGCACTCCATCGTCGTGGTCGGTGACGTTGCCGATGTATGAAAGCTTGAAGTCCACCTTGTGCGAGACATTTTGCATGGCCGGCAAGATCATGTCGTGCAAGCAATCCCTTGCATCTGGACATTTTGACACTGAAACGTACATCAGCATGTGAAGATCTTTCTCTCGTGCACAGTTCAACTTACTGATATGAGCTTCCAAGGGGACTTTGCCCGAGTATGTCGAAGGGATATCATCATCCAAAGAGTCCTGGATGATGACAGCCATGCAAAAGGCTGCAAATAATAGCAGCAACGCTGTCACGCCGAACATGATTCTCTTATGCCACTTGCCGCTAGTTGTCCGCGACCAAGCTCTCATATATTCCCTTTGAGCTCGGAAGACGTTGCGTTGTAGCTCGGCCAGAGATGGCTCCTGGGCTTCTGCTTCAGAGGCATTTTGAGGCTGGTCGAGCAGGGGCCGCTTCTCGTTTTCGTTCATAGTCATGCCTACGCTGCAAATACGAATTTGTGTAGACGCGAGACGAATGCCAGATGGATATTTATTGCCTCCAGAATATGTTTGATGATGATGGCAATGGTGGCGTCAGTGGCAAATGCATTGTCCCGCTGGAAAGCGTGACTGAAATCTGGGGAAGAGGGCCGTGCGCTGAATCTCACTTGACCACACCTGGGCAGTTCCACAGACGTCTGGCTACGTTAGCGAGCGAGGGGACTTAGGGCAGCGAAGGTTGGAGGCACTGCATTCCCCTCTGTATTGAAAGCTTCATAAATGACCATGTGTTATAGAAGACTGCAAAATCATCTGAGGGAATCAAAACTCCTGATCCAGTTGATACTCTCTCCGTATGGCAGTGGTTGATGAAGCTCAGGATTACCCTCCAGACCCTTCCCCTGGCTAACCTTTCCATGCTGCCCCCTGTTTCCTCCGGCATAGACATCATAGCCGACCTGATTGCTGAGTTCACAGCTCCTTCAAGTCCTCAAACATCTTCTCAAGCAAATTAGCATTTTTCTTGTGCTCCTTATACCTCCGAACGTAGCCCTCAAGAATTTCCATCCGGAAGGTTCGACAGTCCCTCGGCCGGGCGATTTCTTCGTCGAGGAAATATTCCATTTTCTCTTTCTCTTCCCTCAACCTTTTCCCAGCCAGATTCATGGCGGCCTTCCATTCCTTTCTGTGCCTATCCATGATGTGCTTCTTGTCGGCAGAGCTCACAGCGAGCGCCATGTCCAAGAATTTGCGGCTGAGGGGAATGTTTGGCGGTAGCGCTCTCGACTGCCGTTCGAAGATTGAATGGTATGCCTTGCGAATTTGGCTGAACTCGTCGCCTTTGTAAACCGTGATTTCGGAGTGCTTCAACGTGACCGATTCTGTAGTATATCAGCGACTTCTGGCCCGTGAATATGGTGATCTTCCTTACCAGTGGAGTTGCCCTCATTTCTGCCGCTTCCACCATTGGTATTATCGTCGTTGGAAAGGTCAATGACCTCTCTTTCTGTCTGAGCACTTGTCCGAACAACATTTGTGACGGGGACACCTTCTTGCTCAATGTTCTCCTGCCGTGTTTGAGCGTCAATTGAGTCCGCCATGATGGTCTGGTAGAGATAAAGTCTTGATAAGGTTGGTGTGATCGCAAGAAGTGCAAAAGAACAAGAGTTCGACTGCTTATGTGTGTTGTCAACGGAGCAACCAAGGCCGATGCACGTTCGACTGAACGAAGGAGAGAAGGGTCACATGGCTGCAGTGAAGTCTTGTGACTTCCATGTGATGCGATATTTCGTCGGAAACGAGTATTCAGTAGCCTTGATCAGAGGTGACACTCTGTCAGAGCAAAGTGACAAGGACATCACCCCTGCTATCAACTCAGCAAATAGTTTCTTCACACGACACTCCATTGCTTTGAAAGCAACAAGAGGCCTTCGACTTCTATCTTGCTCAGCTATCGACAAACAACACAACACAACACATCCGGCAAAGCCCTCTCGATTGTTCATAGCTTAACAAGCCGCAACATTGGATTGAAACCATATTCCTCAAAATCAAACCCATTCAGAACATCAGAGACCATGAAGGCATGTCAAATCTGCTATGGTGAAGTCAGTCAACTGAGGGACTCGCCACCCAAATGCACAGACCGAGAAGGTCGACCCATTGAACACCGCAAGAAAGGCGAGCGGGCCTGTCAGGAGTGCTGGGAAGTCCATCTCAGCAACGAAGTCGAAGAGAAGCCGGCAGAGAACATTGAATGCCTGTTCTGCTACACCAAGATGTCTGAGGACCAAGTCAAGAGTTTTGCGTGGGCGGCAACTTATAGAAGGTCAGCAGGTTTCCTTTTTGTTCTGGTTTCGACCTGAACGTGCTGACACGGTAATCAGGTACAAATGGAAAATCGAAGATCGCCACTTCCAGCGCTGTCAGGATCGCTGTGTCGCCAGTCGCATCCTGGATAGAGAAGGCAAGCCAGTGCGCAACTCCGAGGCGGAAGCATTCTCCTTCAAGTACAAGCTCCAAGAACACGATCGTGAGACAGATGGTAACCTCTTTGCCTGCGGAGACTGCGGCTTTGAGACTTGCGTTGATTGTGATCGCCCCAGGCACGATGGCGAGGCGTGCCCAGCTCTCCAAACTCGTCTAGGCCTTCTACAGCCTCTGCCAGAAGTCCATGAGAGAGTTGACGGCCACGCGGTTAGCATTTGCCCAAGCTGCAACAGCTACTTCATCATTGTCAAGGGATGCGGGTATACCAGGTGCACTGCGTGCAAACACCGCTTCTGCGAGAATTGCATGCTGCCGTGGGTCGGCGAAGGAGGAGGGTACCTACTCGGGCCGACGGCGCATGGCTATTGTCGAGATGGAAGGGAGTGTCTCTATCGTTCTAGAGAGTGGCCCAGTGCTCATACGATCAAGAACCGCTTCGTCGGGCAGCGAGAGGCATGGAATGCTCGTATGGAACAACGCAAGCAGAATAGGCCGGAGAAGGCTGCTAAGCGAAAGAAGGAGGACGATGAAGGCGTCGAATCCAGCAATGATAAGCGTGACGATCGTCCTAGCCCACAGCAGCAGGCAAAGCGCCGTAAGCGTAGCGCGGGGACGAGCACCCAGGATGTCAGGAAGGCGAAGCAGTCGAAGAGGAGCAAGGCTTAGACAAGCCCATTCTGGTCTGCATTCAGGCGGTTGAGGCTGACAGAAGCTAAAACAGCAGGCAAAGACGTGATGATAATGATGATGCGGAGAGTCTCGTCAAGATGCAGTCAGAAGCTCCAGTGATGGCAAACTCCTGCCAGATGTTCACATGTAAAATCAGCATTCAGATTCAGAATCAGGAATTCTATGACCCACAGATATCCATAACATATACACCTTTTGAAAATCCATCCCTTGTCTACTCCACCTTCAAGCACCAAACACCTTTTAATGCAATACTAAGCTCTACAGAGCCACATCCTGCTTCCCCTTCCGCCCAGCCTTCTTCCTTCCAGCTCTACCCTGCTCAGCCTTCTCCAGCGGCTGGCCCTTCTTCCTATCCGCCGGCGTCAACCCCTGGATGGCTTTCCGCGAGCGGTCCTTGACGTACTGCTCGGCCGCAGCTGGCGGGTTGCCGTGGGGGTTTATCGCATCCTGTTCGACTCCAGCTGCAGCCTGCGTACCAGCTTGACCATCATTACCGTCACTGACAGGGGCAGAAGCGGGATCTGGTGACGACTCCGCAGCTTGAAGCCCATTGATCGGATCCAGACCAGGGACATTATCCTTCGGAGCCGCCTGGGCTTTGCGCTGCGGTTGGGAGTTCTCCACAGCAAGTGGCCGACTATCGCGTCGTTACAGGTGGAAATCATTAGCGAAGTTCCGGCCCCTATGTAAAAAGAAAGCAAGACACGCCTCATGTCAACATACATTCGTTTCTGTCCACACATAGTATACGCATACAGAGAATCTTCGAAAAGTACAGGAGAGGAAAGAAGTAAAGCGCCGGGGCATGCATTGCATGTCTCGGGGTACAGTAGATGATTTTGCTTTCCGTCCGATACACGCCAGAAAGAGGGAGAAAAGTTTCGAAAAAAAGAAAAAGGAAGGAGGCTACTCACACCTCGCTCGCCTCATCCTCTACCGCAGCAGCAGCCTTCCCTTCCTTCGCTTTGCCCGCACCTTCTTTACCTGCCTTCTCCTTTGCATCCGCTTCCGCCTTCTCGCCCTTCAACGCCTCCTCCAACATGGCCTTGTCCTTTTCCCACTGGCCCTTACCCTCAGTCATATCGAACTGCTGCTTGATCCTCTCCTCTCTTTCCCTCTTCTCACCCTCTTCCTTCTCTCGCGCCTGCCTCTCCTGCTCCATCTCCTCCATATGCCGGATATCGTCCACGCTGGGCTCGTACATATGCCAGATGGTGTAGTGCGGGAGGCCAATGACGCTGTACTTCATGCGCTTGGCCATTTTGCCGAAACCTTCCGTCTCAGCGTGCTTTTCGAAGGAGAATGCGGGGAAGTGTACGCCGGCACGGAAGACGCGAGCTTTCGCTAGAATGGAGACACCGCCGACACCGTCAATCTCCATCTCCATGTCTGGGTCGCCATAAGGATCACGGAGATAGGCAAGATGGGGACGCCAGGTGGCGTACTCGGCGTACCCTTCTACGATGACGGCGTCTTCGTCCAAAGTATCGGCCAGCGCCAGCGCGGTCTCGGACTCCTGCCAGGAGTTCAAATCGTAAGGCTGCTCTCCACCCAGCCAGTCAGGCAGCGGACGCCAGACATTCGGTACGATGACATCTTTATTATGCCTCATCAGGTCTTCCAGGATGGTGAAAGGTGCAGTCTCGACATCGACGTCGCGCCAGTAGACCCATGAGTGTGTAGGCCGGAGAGCAGCAGAGAGCAGCCAGTTTCGAGCTTGCGCCATGCTCTTTCGGCGCGAAGCCTGTGCAGCGAACCCATGGCGAGACTCGACATCCTGGTTGACTTTCTGTCCGAAGTCCTTCTCTATTACTGAGATCTCACCAAATGCCTCCCGAGGGTTCTCATGTGTCTGCAGATCCGAGAGTAAGTCGCTCAGCAAAGGCAGAGTGTTATCTTTGCTGTCTCCCACAAGGAACGCCAAGTCGATCAGGTGATGCGGGTATGTGAGGTTCCGCAGATGGCTGAAGAAGAGCGGCAAGTGGGCTGCGGCGTCACGGAGCGGGGCACAGAGGAGGATACGCTCCTCGCGCTCCCAGCCGCGGGAAGTGCCGCCAACGTTGGAAAGGTCGTAGTAGCGGACGGTCTCGATCTGCCACTCCTCGCCCTGTGGGAAGAGGGAGAGGGTCAGACCGGCGGGAAGGAGTGCGGTCGGACGGAGGGAAGGGAAGATGAAGCCCAGGATGAGGAGGAGAAGCGTGAGAGCGCCGCCGACTCGAAGGAATAGGCCTCGGTTTCGCTGGAAAGTGGAGCGGGAGGAGCGAGGTTGATATCTAGGGGAGCAACTGTCAGCCATGTACGTTCCACGTGATGCCGGCGCTTTTGGGGGCATGTGTGTAGTCGACACATACTTTTCATACTTGTCCGGCTTGATATTGAATGACCGCCCTCTGCTTTCTACAAACGTCGGGCTCATGGGATATCCCCCTCCTCCGCCATTGGTATACACGTGTCGCGAACTCATCTTGTCGCGGTCCGCCGCATGAAGCGGGAGCATTCACCAGTTGGCCCCCAGGCCGGTCGTGATATGGTCAAAGACCGTCGTATCGAGTGTCGCTGCAGTATACTGCAAGTTCCAATGCGTCTCGTCTAGTCGTATCCGTCGCAGGCTCGAATAACGAAAGGCGATGTTCTGGTGGGACCGAAGCTCGTGTCACTGCCTCCCAGCCAGCTTCCAGATTCCTTTCCGCCCCCGTAACGCTATTACTATATCCCACTTTGAAATGCACCAGGCTCCTTTTACTCCCAATTCGGCCCAATTCGAAGATGCTGTCAACATGAGTGCAAGGGACGCACTGTGATGATTCCCTAACTGCCAGAAACGAGTTCGTGTCAGATTCTCTCAGCCCCTACACGGACTGAAAGTACGTAACCCTTTACCCCCCAGCAAGCTGTAACCTAGCGCGCTAGAACAACCTTGCAGGGTCAACGTAACGGCAATCGCAATTAATACCAGACATTGCACTTTAACGTGCGGACGACTATCGATATTGCAGACAGAATTTGCATTATTTTCACTCAACTACATATTCTACTCGTATGGCTTGATGCTCGTTGTCATCATTCTTCTTCCCGTCGCTTTCTTCAGAACCAAAGTTATATATTTTGTAGGATCTGGCCTCGCCCTCTAGCCCAACACCTGCAGATCTGCAGCGGCGAGAGCGGCTCCTCCCGCGAAAGCTAGTCTCGATTCCCACGGCTCTTGGCATCTCCGTGGTAAACGCAGTGTATAGTCCATAATCTCCTTTGCAAGTCTCCAACAACGCTTTCATTAGGTCTAGCGAAGACTTAGAGCAGATTCAGGCGAGGATTGTGCGCGCAACACAAGCGCTACTTAAGCATTTCATCCAAGCAACTTAAGCTCCCCGTGCACCCTCATGCGCTCACGCTCGACTTGAGAGACATTAAGCACATGCACAAAGGTGGACACTGGCAGGGACGTGAGCACCCTCTTACTATTGACATCTCGCCCTTCTAGCGCGTCATGTACTTTTGTCGTCTTCACACAAAGGTTGTATGAGCCAGCACCCTTTCAACATATGAGTCCGAGCGAAAGTATCAGCCGCTATCTTGTATACACGCCTGTAGGAGTGGCATGATATCCTCGCCTGCCCGTTTGCACCGTCAATGGACTGCGCCAGTCTCTGCCGTCCTGGATCTGAGCCACAGCTCTCTCAAACGTATAGATTGGAGTCCAATCCAACTCGGCTATAGCTTTGCTAGGGTCATACACGCGATCTAATCGCATTGGCAATTTCCAGCCGCGATCAAGCAGAATCTTTGCCTGAGCTGGCCGTACTTGTGTGATCGCCTCGGCTGCATCGGTGTCCAACTGCTTCAGAAGGGATGAGTCGTTTGTGAAGGGTGGCGGAGCGCTGATGATGTATTTTGCCCATCCGATGTCCTTTGCTTTCCGCATAGCGCAGACGTGGGCTGAGACTACATCATGAATATCTACCCGTCGGTAAAGCAGCTCAAGGACTTTGAGGTTGTCGTCTTCGTATTCTTCTCGCGCTTTATCGTTATCATCTTCTTCGGGGAAGAATCGCGAAGTACGCAGGACGATCGTTGGCATCCTCGTCTCCGCCTGAACAAGTTGGCATAGGTCCTCAGCAGCCACTTTGGTTGCGCCGTAGATATTCTTCGGGACCGGCGTGACCTGCTCATCAACCCATGCGGCCGGTTGGCCAGGCTTGGGAGCAAGTGCTTTACCGAAAGCAGATGTAGTGCTAGTGAAAATGAACCCTTCGATTGGATCTGGCCTGCTGGATGCAGCCTCCAACAGATTTAGTGTGCCATGGATATTGGTATCGATGAAATCTGCCTTCGAATGGGAATCCACGTGAGGTTTGTGCAAAGTCGCCGTGTGTAAGACATACTTGAGAGAGGGATAGGTTTGGAAAACGCTTGCGCAGAATCCCGGGTCTGATATCGATCCAGTAAGGACCTTGTGCTGATCGTTGTCTGCCGGAAGGATGTCTATGCCCAAAGGTCTATACCCAAGATCTGGGAGTGAGCTCATCAACGCGTAACCGAGGTGGCCGCACGCTCCTGTTACCAGGACGTCAGGTGTAAGATCATGAGGTTCTTGTTTGGCTGACATCTCGGATTCGACAATCCTGCAACTACAGACTTTGAAGTGCCGTTGCCTCTATAGCAGCAAACTGAGGGATGTCGCATAATTTGCAATACGGCCATGCGCTGCCAATCTGTACGTAACGCTGATGAGTCAAACAGCTTTGGGTTATGGATGTCATCAGCCATGGCGCCACGTGCCTGGGTTCTGTAAACAGACCTGACAGTAACGATCTATTGCAACCTGCATTATGTTCTCCCGTGCAACAAAGCCAAACTCCGTGATGGCAAGAGACGGTCTTTGCTCTCTACCTTGTGACATGTTATATACGCTCTGATCCGTCTACTCCAGTTAAATCAGCGGTGCATCTACATTCGGACATCGTCGTACTCTATGGTCTTGCATGATGTGCGACGAAGGCAATCAACAGTAATCCGCGATCGGACTGAATGACTCTATGCTAAGCAAACGTGGAAAAACTGAACGGTCGTATTTCTTTTCTCCCGATTCTGTTGTTTTTGCAGTTCCCTCTGCTTCGGTCTCCGCATGAGCTGGCAGAAATCAAGGATAGGCCGCAGGATCGTAGACGATGTGCCGGAACTGGGCAGAAAGTCAAGCGTTCCGGATCAGTACATCGCCATTGGAGAGGATGCACAGGTCGGCCAAAGAATGGAGGAAGACAAGGCCAAATCCGAGCAGGAGGCAGATGTCCTCAGAAACATTTTGGAGCCCGTCCCTAGGGACGACGATCCGCTTTCCATCCCCGTCACCTCTTTGCCCGGCAGGACCTCGCTACAAGATACTGCCAAAACCGACATCTCATCCGAAAGCGAGCCGACGTCTCACAGGGCATCCGAAGCCGCAGATCCCTGTGACATCGAACAGCTTGAACAGCGATACATAGACCTCCAGACACAGGCGGCTCGTCTGTACTGCCTCTGGGTCAGTGATCTACCACCAGACACCCGCAGAATGCGTTTACAGGAAGCCATCGAGACGGCAAGAGCTCACGTGGAGCTTGCAAGGGAAACGATAATTTCAGCGGAGCAGAGATCCGAATACTGGAGAATTTGAGGAAGTAGATATTTGGAATTTGCCCTAATAAGAGCGTGCATCGTGCGACAAAGGCTAATGTGTAACGGAAGATCGTATTGCGGGCGCAGAGGGTATCGTTGACAAAGAACAAGATGGATGTTTCAGATAGAGAGAAGGAAAAGAGGACGGGTTTCAAGCACCTGCTCATATGCTCTGCTCCATCTCCGTGATGTACAGTCGGATGTGACTTTCCATCTTCATGTACTCTTCTCGCGCGCTTTGGACTTCGTGTTCGATGTTCTCTTTGAGGTCGGCCATCTGCAGGATAACAAGTTAGCAAAGACCTCTTCATCGTTGGTGGCTCGTTAATTTGACTTACTTTCTTCTCGACCTGTTCAATGCGGATTCTCCTCTTCTCGACTTCCTCTCCCCTCTCTCGTCTTTCAGCAGTGAGTTCCTTGTGCACGCTCCTCAGGCTCTCCATCTTCGCCCGCGCATTGTTGGCTTTGGTCTCCGCATCTCTTCTTAGTTTGTCTGTGCGCGATTGCCACTGTTCGAGCTGTTTCCGTAATATGCGCTCTTGCCTTTCGACTTCACGTACGGAGTTCGATGCCTCTGTCAGAGCTTCACGGTTCTTCGCCGCTGCCCGTCCTTCCTCCTCTTCTTTCTGAAGCTCGGCTTGGAGGTCGTTCAGCAGTCGCGAGAGTGAACCAATGTCGGAGATGAGCACATTGAATGTGTCGCAGCTCGTCTGAAGGGCTCGCGATCTTCGGTCAAGACGGTCAATCTCTGATCGGTCGGCGTTCAGACTGCCGGAGAGGTCGCGCAATGATTGCTCCAACACTGCAGGGGACTGCTCCGTGTACGGACGCAATTTGTTGGCTTCCTGCCGCATGTTCATCACGCTTGTCGTTCTCTCTTCGAGTACGTTCTTGAACCGCCCTTGCTCTCCCTTGACCCGTTCCAGCTTCTCGGTGACTCTCTCTTGGGCTTTCTTTAGCTCCAGAAGTCGCGTTTTCAACTCCTGGTTTCTCCGTTCCTTATCTGCAATAGCCTGTTCGACATTCTTCCTGTTTTGCTGCATCTCTTGAAGCCGTTCTTCTTTCTCCTGGTTCTCATGGTAAAGCTCTTCAATCATATTCTTCGTCCGTTCCGAGGAGTTATAGTGCTCGTCGATTACGCTTGTCTGACTCTCCCGAAAGCGAATAAAGTTGATAATGTAGCTAAATATCTTGACCAGTCTCGGATGCGTGGGCTTGTAAAGATCACTGAACGTGAAGTCCTTGATGCCACACTCCAGCAACAATCTTCGCATGGTAATGAAAAAGCCCATGAGCTCCCTGGTGTCGGCGCTGAAGACGCGGTCGGCATCGTCTCCGTACATGTCTTCTGCAGCGGCGCGCATGGCGGGTGAGACAACATCGCGAGTCGTGTTCGTCAGGAGTTCGGCAAACCATTCGAAGATGCGCTGGATCTGCTGCGGGTTCGGTTTTCGAAGATCCTCGAGGCTGAAGGCGATGCCGATGTCGCTGATACATCCTGCAATCTCTTTGTCGGGCTACGAGCAACGTGAGTGAGTGCGCGTTACGTCGCCTTAGCTAGACGCATCGAACATACCAATGTCATGAAAGCGTCGCTTTCGTCTTCCTTTGTGCGTTTCTGTTGCGACGATTGTTGTGACCCGCGGGCCATACTCATGCGCGGATTATAGTCCATGCTAGGCATTTTGGTATGTTTTGTATGCGATTGAAGCGCGATCAATGTGCCGGTGAGGTGGGTGCAAGGCGCATAACGAGACAGTCGAATGTTGCGAGCGAAGCTCGAGCGTGACTGTTTGCCAAGAGAGTAAACACATGGGGTGCAGCGTTGCTGTGCAGAGGTTTTTGCCTCAGGCACCAACCATCCTCCACAGCCGGCCTTTTCCGACCTTCAAGCAAGTCGTTTCTTCAACGACCCAAAGACTCAAGTAAGGATATGCCCCTGATTTTGCCACGGGCAAGAGAGCAGCTTTTTGCCGAGTTGATGCCAATCATGCTCTTACGTGCCTGATGATTTGCCGCTTGCAGACTCCTGGAATCAAGAATGCGCACACACCGCCAGAAAAGACTCGCATACATGTTATCGGAAGCCAACCTCACAAGAAACTTGTATCCTACGTTCTGTTCATCAAGTGTCGTGATGTGCGAGAGACAATGACAGCCGGAGCTTGTCAGCATCCAACACCCTTACCACCAGAAGAATCGTGAAATGTAGCGCCTCTGATTGGCCATTACTACTTTGGAGCGACCGCTTGCTACAAACATCTGTTGTTGTGTGAAGAAGTCGCCATGATTCGACATCAGACTCACTACTCTTGCCTTTTCATCATCTGGTAGGAGGCATGGGATCGAGCATCTTTCAACAGCTCCCCCATTACAGGCCGATGGAATTGTCCAGCTTCAAACGTTCTCACAGGATTGGATTTGAGTCCCGTAAAGGATACCATCAAGCCGACTGCATGGTAAGGTTTTGTGTTTCCCATTAGCTACTCCTAGAACAGCACCTTCCCCTCTCAACAGATCCACCCAGAGCTGTTCCACGAGAAAGCATTGAGAGCTATGATGCCGATATACAGCTGCGGCGCCGCACACGTCGAAAAATAATCCCCCCTTCGCAATCTTCTTCTGCATAGAACCCACCCCATTCATTCGCTCTCAATTAGCAAGATGGTTTTCCGCAAAGCCTTCAAGTTTGCGCGTTTCGTGCCGTTGGCGCTTCTGGCTAACGCGCAAAGTACCACCACTGAGACGGCAGAGGTAGAATTTGGTACGTGGAAATCGCGTCCGCGAAGACTTGGTAGCGATACTTTCTAATGCGTAGCCAGTTCCAACGACCACACGTACTCAGACCGAGTATGTGCCAGCAAGCTCTGCTCCAGGATCCCTGTCCACCAGTGAAACGACAATCACGGTCACTGACGAGGTCACCAATTCCGAGGCTACATCAACAGTTACGCGGACAATCGAGGGCTTTGCAGGCGGCGAGACGACCGTTCAGTCTGTTGATACTCTGCGATCGGGTACTACTACCGTAGATGTTACCGATATCGAGGTCACGTCGACGATCTACACTGCTGGGAATGCAACACGACAGGCCACCAGCTCTTCTACGCGGCCTTCCGGTAGTGTGAGTATTTCCACCATCGTCATGGAGCCGGCCGCGACGCAGTATTCGGATGGTAGTAATTCTACTGGCGGTGGCGCCGGCGCAGCCAGCAGTTCTGCGCCAAAGACTAGCTCCGTCTTTGGTGAGGCTCCAGCAGGCGCAAACGTCGTCTCTACGGTTTACTTAGGCACCACAACCGTTGATGAAGCCAACAATGTAATGGGCCCAGATGCGGACAGCGAACCAGGTACTGCCACTACTTTTGCTTCCGGGACACCTCCTGTAGGCTTCGTCCCTGTTGAAACGACCGAGAGTGGCGAGGAGACCACTACAATGGTCCTTGCTACCGACACCGGCTCGGATGTCCGCTACGTCCAGATAATGCCTGCTACGGTGACCGCAATATCCAGTCCAGACTCCACGATGCCGCTCAGTACTGCACCAGCTTCTAAGATCAGCCCCCCGCCAAGCGTCGTGCCGCCGTTTGCCAACACTTCCATCACGGTCTTGAGCGTGAGCGAGTCCTTCACAAGCTCGCCCCCGTTCGCCAACTCATCAGAACCAGTGGAGACCATCACAGCGACATTCACGCCGCCCGTGTCAGAAAATAGCACCCTGACCGAGACATTTACTGTTCCAGCTTTCAATACCACTAGCGAGCCCAGTTTCGAGACGACCAGTGCTCCTTTCCTGAATTCGACGAGTGTCCCGGCAAATACCACCGCCCCTGAGACCTCGAGCGTGACTGTTCCGAGCACCTCAAGCGAGCCCGTTGTGGAGACCACTAGTGCTCCGTTCCTCAATACGACAAGTGCTCCGATGCTGAATACGACAGCTTCAGAGACTACGAGCATGCCTGTCTTCAATACTACGAGCGAGCCAGTTATTGAGACCACCAGTGCTCCTGTCCTTAACACTACGAGCGAGCCAGTCATTGAGACTACTAGTGCCCCATTCCTCAATACGACGAGTGTCCCAGCCCTCAATACCACAAGTCTCCCGGCTATAAATACCACCGCTCCTGAGACTACGAGCATGCCTGCTCCGAGCACTACCAGCGAACCGACTATCGAGACGTCCAGTGCTCCATCTTTTAATACGACTAGCCTCCCAGTGCTGAATACAACAGCTTCAGAGACTACGAGCATGCCTATGCTCAACACAACCAGCGCTCCTGCGCTTAACACTAGTCTCATCCCGGAAACGACGACCACAGAGACTTCGACCATGATGCAAAGCAGCTCCAGCATTGAGCAGATCACTGAAACCTTCACGATCGTGCCTACCGGATCGGTCAGTCTCAGCACTGGTCCTGCGACCCAGTCCAGCCCGTCGTCTCAGCCGATTTTCTCGAACAGCACAAGCAGCGAGGCCATGCCGACTACCTCCATGGGCCCGACTGAGATTCCTCCGGTGATCAATAGCACAAGCAGCATGGCGTCTGAGCCTACTGCTTCCATGACTTCCGTCGTCAATACGACAAGCAGCGCAACGATGCCCGAGACTACGTCCAGCAGCATGTCTGAAGCGAATAGTACGAGTCTGGTCATGACTTCTTCTGTTCCTCTCACATCCAGTCCGTCAAGCTCTATGACAAGCTCCAGTGCTCCGGTTGCCAATACAACCACAGCAGAGTCCAGCTCACAAGCGCCAACAAGCTCTATGCCAGTCAACACGACAAGCAGTGCCCCAAGTAGCACTCCAAGCTCTTATGATCCCTTTGAATTCGATCCATGCTTGCCATACAACGGCACATACACTACGAGCACAGGGGAAACCTACCAGGTCCGCAGCTTTACAGACAACGATTACGCATCGTACAACAACACGCCGGCGCCGAATGGTCCTTCGGACTGCTTCACTATTTGCGATACTGCCGGAAACTGCCGTGGCTGGACCTATGCTCGTTCCGGACCTCCAGGCTCTGTTGGTAACTGCTATCTACGCAGCGAAATCGGAGACAACACTGTCGTTAACGGCACTACCTATTTCTGCTCTGCACAACGGGTGAACAACGGCACTGCATCTTCGAGCAGCAGTAGCGTCGTTACTGTGCAGCCAACAATCAGCAGCGCTGCTTCGAGCTCTGCGCCATCTTCTTCGATGGCCAATAGCACCGCACCATTGAGCAGCAGCAGTATGTCTGAGGCTCCACTGACAAGCAGCAGTGCTGTTTCGAGCACTATGCCAGCTTCTTCCATGGCAAATAGTACCGCACCATCGAGCAGCAGCAGCGTGCCCACGGCTCCACCGACAAGCAGCAATGCACCATCGAGCAGCATGCCGACTTCGATGGAAAACAGTACCATGTCATCCAGCAGCAGCAGTGTGTCCACTGTCCCATCAACAAGCAGCAGTGCTCTCTCGAGCAGCATGCCAAGCTTAATGCCGAATGTGACATCTTCGAGCAGTATGATGTCCACCACTCCTGCTCCAAGCAGCAGTGCCCTTTCAACCACCATGCTGTCCTCCAGTGGCCCGATCACCTCATTCCCGAACGCCACTACTGTCACTGCTCCGGGCCACAATACGACTATGACGACGACTATATTCGTACCCACTACGATGAAGGTCAATGGAAGTTGCCATGCAACTGGGACGAGCAGGACTTGCAAGTCCCACCACGTCTATTCGACGACTGTGATGCCCAAGCCAACTGTCATCACGGCAACTACCTGCACAACTTTCAGCCCGAGCTATACCACCACAACGCACCACTTCACCACGTCGAAGGTCCACACTCACTCTGTCAAGTGCCCCAAGTCGACCTGCAAGCCATCCCACTCTACTACGCACTTCCCGACTACAAGCTGTCAGACTCTCACTTTCCCAGCCTCTACGTCGTGGATCTACTCAATGCCGAGCACTACCTACTCGGTACCGGAAACAACTTCGGTAGTGACCAAGACCGCAATTAGCAGCGTCATCAGCTGTCCTCCTGCTAAACCAAGCTGCCCGTCTCCCAAGACCAGTGTCGTGACTTCCGTCTACACATCGACAACAACTTGCCCGGTAACTACGCTGGTTCCGCCTACAACGTACAGCAAGACCTCTAGCCCGCCAATGACCAGCTCTGTCGTCGTTCCCACCAGCAGCCAATCTTCGAAGACGACGAAGACGGTGACCTCAACGTCGACCCGGCGGACGACGGAAACTGTTCACACGACTATCTACCCACCGGAGTCTACGAAGCCGGTCTCTCCCCCGGTCAGTAGTGTGCAGACAGTTAACCAGCCTTCGACTACGCCTATCAACAGCCCGGCCACCACTCCGGTGCAGCAGCCTTCAACTGAGGTTGTCATCTCAACGGTTTCGTGCCCAACTTGCCCAGGCAAGCAGACGACTGTTACAGTACCTGTTTCCACGCCTTCTCAGCCTGCAAGCCAGCCACCAGCGAGCCAGCCGCCGATGGGCCAGCCGCCACAGAGTCAGCCTCCAATGGGTCAACCTCCGCAGAGCCAGCCGCCCATGGGTCAACCGCCGCAGAGCCAGCCGCCAGCCAGTCAGCCTCCTATGGGTCAACCACCGGCAAGTCAACCGCACATGAGCCAGCCTCCGGCCGGCACACCAGCGACGAGTGTTCTGATCTCTACTGTACATTGCCCGACTTGCCCTGGCAAGCAAACGACTGTCACAGTCCCAGCAGGCACACCATCTCAAGGTGTGCCCAACCAGTCTCAGCCACACATGAACACGACCCCTGGTAAGAGCATGCCAGTGCAATCTCAACCACCTCAGTACACTACTCCAGAGCAGAGCGTTCCAGGCCAGTCTCAACCGCCCAAAGCTTCACAGCCTCCGCAGGGCTCGACGCCAGTCCAGAGTGTTCCCATGGAGTCGCAACCGCCAAAGGGCAACACACCGGCTTCAAGCGTCCCCGTTGAGTCTCAGCCTCCGAAGCAGACTTATCCGGCCCAGCCATCGTCACCCAAGGGTACGAAGCCGGCTCAGAGTGCCCCAGTCGAACCTCAACCTCCGCAGCAGACCTCTCCTGTCCGACCATCTTCGCCAAAGAGTACTATGCCAGCGCAGAGCACACCAGGTGAATCTCAGCCGCCGGCGCAGACTTACCCAGCTCAGCCGTCATCGCCAAAGGGTACAATGCCAGCGCAGAGCACACCAGGTGAATCTCAGCCGCCGGCGCAGACTTACCCAGCTCAGAGCACTCCAGGTGCATCTCAACCCCCGGCGCAAACTTACCCTGCCCAATCCTCGGCCCCACCGAAGGAGACGATGCCAGCAGAAAGCATGCCCGGCCAGAGCTCCCCAGCTCAATCCATGCCTACCCAGCCTGCTCAGCCGGAATACTCATCGGAAAAGCCAAGCATGCCGGCCATGGACACGACCAAGACGGCCATCATCGAAAGCTCATCGACTTACTCCCAGCCTATCGTCGTCACTGGGACCCTCCCCGCCACCTCCGAAGGCGTTCAGCCCCCATACTCGGAAACCCCCGCTACCTCCGCAGCGACATCCGCGGAGACACCGGGAGGCTACGTGCCCTCAGGTACTGTCGGTGAAGGCAAACCATGTAAGCATCTTCCCCCCCAAAACCATTCCCCTTCCTTTGATTCTCGAAAACATAGGATGTTACGAAACTGACACTTCTTCCCCCTCCAGCCTCTAACACAGGCAAGCCCTCCGCCACGCCGAGCAAGAAGGTCGAGAATAGCGCGACCGCCGTGGGAATCAAGGGCAGTACTACGCCGTTCTTGGGCCTCGTGGTCGCCGTTGGATTTATGGTGCTTATGTAAGGGGCCGAAACCCACCCTTCTATCTGCGGTTCTTCTTTGTCAAAGACGAGGGATCGCATGATGCGCTATGTTCTCTATCGAGACTAAGGATGTTGGGCGGAAAGGGTGTTAGAAGGCGAAGGAAGGGGGAGATTTTTTTTCTTGATTTTCTTTTATTTTTCTAAATCGTTTTCGAAGCAAGGTTGAGATTTAGTGTGTGAAGATTTCGTCGGAAGAAAGAGAGGAAAAAAGGAGATGGGGAGGGAAAAAAAAAAAAAAAGATTGTAGAATGTATGACATCCCTTTTTATTTTTGGATTTTAGGAAGGGGGTGTACCCACATTGCCTTCACTCTGCCTTTCCCTTTCGGATTCAGGAGTGGGTGATCAATTTCAGCAGCCTTTTTTTTTTTTTTTTTTCTTTCTGCCTTGCCTTCTGCCTCCTCCCCACCCTAAAATCAATTTTTTGGCCCTTTTTTTTCCAACCGATCTCTCCCTGTCCCTTCCGGGTTTCTTTTGTCCCTTCTTCCTCCCCATCTTTCTCCATTGACTCTTCCTGCGGCAGGAAAATCTCCGTCTCCTTCTCTAGCGGAGAAGGTGAAGAAGAAAGGTACCTCCCCACCTACCGCTGCCCGGCCCTGGCATGATCTCGGAAGGGGTTGGGGGGGATAGAAATCCACCTTTCCCCTCGTTGCCTTAAGACGGGAAGAGAATAGGAGCGGATGGACGAGCGTCAGGGGCAAGGGTGGCGAGGAAAAGGGAGGGGGGGGGGGGGGGGGGGGGGGTGGAAGAGGCAACACCAATCAAAACATATTTTTCCCTTTCCACTCGTCCAGTCAATACTCCGATCTTTTATAAACTCGAGCAAAATCTGTCGGTCGGTCGGTATAAGACGTGGACCCTTCTTTCTCTCTCTCTCCCCCTCCCTCCCCTCCCCGCATTTTTCTTTTTCTCCCCCACCCAAAAAAAGAAAGAATGAAGAGAGAAAGAAGGAAGAAACAAATTTAAGACAAAAAAAAAAGGAAAGGGAGAAAGAGAAGGGGGGGGGGGGGGGGGGGGGGGGGGGGGGGGGAAAGGAAAGGGAGAAAGAGAAGGAAAAAAAAAAAAGGGGGGGGGGGGGACGGAGAAGTGTTATATCTGAAGCTACTTACTCCCTTACTAGCCCGAATGCATCCAAAAATCACAACGAAGCGCGTTATCCATCAACGACGAAAGAAGGGAACGAGCAAGGGGGGGACAAGTATACCAGAGCAGCAAATGACATGACATGATACGCCCCCACAACATGGCGGCGGGCGGGCGGGCAGGCGGGCAGACGGGTGGACGAAGACATTTCGAAGTGACATTTCTCTCTCAAGTTACTTTCATCGTAGCGTTGTTTTTCCAGTTCCCTCCCCCCTCTCCCTACAGTTCCCTTTTCCCCCAGTTCCCCCACCCCCCCCCCCCCCCCCCCCCCCCCCCCCCCCCCAGTTCCTCTTTCCCCTCCCCTTCTCCTCTCCGTTCCGGGCACCCCTAATCCCTCCGCTTCTAAGGCCGCATCTTCCTCCCTCCCTCCCCTCCCCTTCCCTCCCCTCCCCTCTCCCCGATCCCCTCTCCCATACCTTCTTTCCAATAAAAGTAAAAAAATTAAGCGTCACCCACCCCAAAACAAAAGAAGAAAAAAGGAGGGCAGGCGGGGAAAAAGAAAAAAAAAAGAGGGACATCTAAAGGAAACCTAAACCCACGCCCCCCAAACAGCAGCCAACGTCGGCACTAGCGCCCCCAGGGCCAAACTAGCCGTGATCCCCACGGCCGCACGCTTCTTGATCTTCTCCTTCCGCAACTTGATCTCGACGCGGGCGCGTTTGCTCGCTGCCGGACCACCATCGGCAGCGCGAGGTCCCTCTAACCCGACCTCGTCGTCCTCGTCGATCATCTCTTCGGCTTTGCGTTTGGATTTGCTGGGTTTGTTGCTGCTGCTTGTGGTGGCGTTGCCTCCTTCGGAGGAAGCGCCGGCGCTCAAGTCCTCGGCTTCTTGCACCATCCGGCGGGCTTCGCGGAGCATGGCTTCCGTGTCGTTGGGGAGGGGCAGGTCCAGGTTGCCCGCGGGGAGTTCGATGTTGACTTTCGTTCTCTCTTCGTCTTCTTCGCCGACGATGTCTTCGGAGGCTGCGCGGGCGCTGCGGGTCGTTCGCGACGAAGGAGGGGCAGCAGGGTGTTGGTGCGTGGAGGTTTCGACTTCGATCTTGACGTGCTCGTCCGCGGTGGAGCCGGTTTCGCGGCCGTTCACGGACTCGAAGTCCACGGCTGCTGCGCCCTCGTCGACGCGTGAGAGGGTCCCGCGACCTCGGCGGGATTTGCGTGGGGTCGCTTTGGGTCTGCTGGGGTCTTGACTTGGGGTGTCGCAACTGGCGATTCGGACCGGACACTTGCGCTTCGTCTGCTGCGGGTGGATGCGCGGGCTACTGGCGGCTGTTGTTGCTGCTGCTTCTTTTCAGGTGACCGGCTTCTCCTACTGCCGTTTGCCATCTTGCTCTGTGAGTATGGAGGTGGAGACTTGATGTGTGGGTCGTTGCCGTGGGTAATCGGTTCTGGGTCGAGAAGTGCTGCGATCCAGAGGCGAATGCCGTATTCGTCCGCTAATTGGAGAGCTGTGAACGGAGGTCAGTCATGTGAATGTGAGTTTTGCGGGGAGGATCCTGCACGTGACAGGTCAAGAGAAAATCACGCACCTTGATCCGGATGTATCCACACGTTCCCAGCAACCTCTTCGCTTGCCGTGTCGGAGAGGTTCTTGATGTAGTCCTTCTCGGCGATCTCCTCTTCGGCCTGCGCGTAGGGAAATGCTGCCTTGAACATGCCAGTGGCACTGACAAAGCCATCGTTGGAGCGGCGCTGGAAGAGGGCGCAAACGCGTCAGTCGTCGTCGCGTCACGAGAAATGCGCGAACCCGTCACGCACGCGCGCGCAGGTGTGGGAGGGCGACTCACCATCAAGAAGTATGATTCCGGGAACTTGCGGTTGGAGCCTCTGGAGAAGATGCCGCTCGCCCCAAGATCCTTGGGTAGAGGTACGCGCAAGTGGGCGTAGTCGAGCACGCCGAGGTTGTCTGGCTTGGTCGCATTGCTGGTGCCGACCTGGCCCGGTTTGACCTTGAGCTCAGTCCTACCCAAGCATCTCCGCTCGACCAAGATTTCGTCTGATAGAACACGATATGTTAGCTCCCGCCTGATAGTCATGCGCCGGGTGGGGAGATGCGCATGCGATGCGATGCGACGTACGCGCTGGTGCCCTTTCTCCCTCCAGCAGTGGGTTTCGGTTTTCGGGAAGCGGTCGCGTCGTTGTCATGATGAGGTGAGTGTCGATGCTGCTGCTGCTGCTGCTGCTTGGATATGGCGACGATTGCTACCCTCAATGGCTTTGCGCCGGCTCGACAGTGGCCGACCGTATGCGATCCGGACGCGAGATGAGAAGGCTTCGGTTCACGCGTGGTGCGCTTGTCGCGAGGGTTGTTTGCGCGCCGCGTCGCCAATGCGATTCGATGGCCCGTACGATGCGCCTGGAGATGCTTTCAATGGGCGATGCTGATTATAGAGAAGGCGGAATAGAATGCACAGCACTAGAGGAGCATACCTAGGGTGCATACAGTGGGATTCTTGCGTAGACGGATGGACAGAGCTTCGAAGTAACGGGAGCAACAGGGATCGTGGGAAAAGGACGGGACGGCGAGGATGGCTGGGGCCGCTATGGGAGCTAGGACCATATTGATGTCAATGCTTGGAAGATACATACGGCGCTCCTGTCTGTACCCTCTTCACCCCTTCTGATGTGAGCGAGGAGGTTGCCATATCAAACATCGAAGGACATGAGCCATCCTACATGCATTGTGCCGACCATGCAGATGGACTGTCAGCGCCAGCGATAGGCGGCTATTCAACGCTGTGTTCGGTCGTCATGCGTCAGTCACGGCTTTCGCATCTAGCATGATGGGAGCGGTGGCCAAGCGAACGGGCGCAAACTTTCCGGGCCTGGAGGGCTGGGCATTGCCTTTATTGCGTCTCTCTCACGCATATGCATATCTTTTCATACATTATTCAATTGGCTTGCCATATGCATGCCCTCTAGATGATATACTGTAGGGACGGCATATCACAGGTTCCCAGGCTTCCAGGCTTCCAGAACGCCAGTAACGGCCGCATACCTGCACGAACGGGTATTGCCGCCACCAGCAAAGCCCGCCCCGAGCTGTGAGGTGTGTGTGTGCGCATGGGTATGCCCCACCATAAACATCAGCCTGGAAACACCGCCACGTCCTCGCCCATCTCTCTGCTGATCTCCAGGGCGGGAAAAAACTAGAGTCATCCGACCAGTCCTGATCAACCTTCTACACTTTTCCTTCTCCTTAAAACTAAACTAGTATCCTCACCCAACCCCCAGGCTGGGAGAAAAGAGACTCCAGAAGACTTCCCGAGCGAGGATAACCAAACGAAGTCGATTTCCCAGGAAAATGTCGGGCACGGGAGCAGCTGCCCCGCACGCGGAAGACCTGGAGCCTGAGCAGACCGAAGGGTTTAAGGTTGGGGAGAAGAAGACGTTGGAGGAGTACCAGCAACTCGGTAAGTCACTTCGATACAATTCTCAAGTGAATCACCTGGGTGCACATGGCAGCCCGGATTTGGCCCCCCCCCCCCCCCCCAATTGCTGCTTCATACCGCCAAAAAGCCCGCTTACACGCTTGACCGCTTATCTCATTCGCCCCCCGCCTACCCATATCAACTTCACTTAATGAAACCGCACTTCATCCTCGCCACCATCATCGTACTCCCCCTGTCACTCCCCCCTTTCCCTTCAACCCCCTTTCCAGACTCCAAACCATAATCCTCCCCAACCTCCATATATCCTGCCCCCTAACTTCCAACCAAAAACAGACCAAAACGACGAATCCCTCCGCAAATGGAAAGAATCCCTCGGCCTAGGCTCCGGCAACACGCTCCCGGCCGACCCAAACGACAAACGCACCGTGATCATCCTGTCCCTGGGGCTCGAAGTCGACGGCCGTCCCGACATCGTCATCGACCTGACCAAACCGGGCTCCTCGAGGACCTGAACAAACATCCCTTCACGATTAAGGAAGGCGCGACGTTCCGGATGAAGGCACGGTTTCGTGTGCAGCATGGGATTCTGAGTGGGTTGAAGTATGTGCAGGTGGTTAGTCGGATGGGGGTTAAGAGTAAGATGCAGGAGATGATTGTAAGTTCCTCACCTCTTTCTCCTTTCTTTCCTCCGCTCTCTTTTGGCTTCGATGCTTTTGCGATTTGGGGAGGCTTCCCTTTCCGTAGCTGTGTGGAAGGAGGGAGGGTTCCGCTTTTCTTCTTCTTCTTGTTCTTTTTTTTTATTTTTATTTTTATTTTTTCCATCTTGGATCTTGAAGTGCTGACTCTTTCGCTTTCTACTAGGGATCATACTCGCCTAACACGACGGATAAGCCTGAGTACGAGAAGAAGTGTAAGTTCTTTCCCTCCTCCCCCTCTCGCCGGCTTCATCCCGTCGATCCCTCTGGCCCTGTGCCTTCTTGGTTCAAACACTCAACGGCGGAAACATCATGCGACGACGCGAGAGAGAGAGAGAAAGCGGGAGATCAAAGTGAGACAAGCTGACCCTTTTTCCTTTTTTCTGAAACAGTCGAGCCCGAAACCGCGCCCTCAGGCATGCTAGGCCGCGGCCACTACGAAGCGGTATCCCAGTTCGTCGACGACGATAAGACGTCGCATTTGCAGTTTAAGTGGGCGTTTGATATCAAGAAGGATTGGTAGAAGTAGAAGATGAGTGAAGGAGGAAGAGAAGGAAATTGACCAAAAGGGCTCAAAAGGAGGTGAAACTGAGATAAAATGACAAACTTTCTATTTTCTATTACTCTTTTTGCTTTTTTGGGGGGTGTTTTTCCCTGTTTTTTTTTTTTTTTTCCTTTTTTCGTATTGATTTTTCTTTTTGGGGGCTGTACCCTCTCTTTCCCTTCCTTTAGCCATTATTGCCTTCCTCTTCTTCTGTTCCCTTCCCATCTTCCGTATGGATGGGAGGTGAGAGATCTCCCTTTCCGTTGTTCCTTAAACTCCCAACCTTGAAACTCCGTTCATTGTACCATTTTCCAATCCAGGAGTTGGAAAGGCAGACATGTATAGGTAGATTTCAGGAGAGGGCGAGATGGAGGGCGAGTAGATGAAGGGGGAGAAAGATGTTCTAATTTGGTTTGACGTTTCTTCTCAATTTTGTTTTTGGAAAAGGGTCCATCGTCATTAGTATTACAGAGAAGTGAGACATGGAAAGAGAAAAGAGTCATGGAGTATATGTAAGAGTAGAAAGTCATTTTCGCTTTCGTTGACGGAATCATTAATTCATCATATTTTTGGGTCCCAAGGGGGAAAGTTCCTTCACCATGCCACCGCCCTTAACCCCGACGCAACGCGCACGCCCACGCCCACGCCCACGAACCTGCACAAGCACGACTTCCCCGTGTTTCCTAATCCTTCTCAAGACAACGAAGGGAAGGACAAAATCGTCATCGTCTCCCGTCCCCTTCCTTATCCCCTCATCCCCTCATCCTTTGGAGTCACAGGGGTCTCACCGGGTTTTGGTCCAGAAAATCCACCAGGCCTTCTTTCCCTTGCTTTCTTCCTTTTCTTCACCTTCCCCCTCCCACGCTCTTCGGCTATCGATCTGGAGCGTGGAGGTGGAAGGGACATTGGTTAAAGCGGCGAGGATTTACTTACTCCACAAACCCAAACCGCTTAACCAACGTCCCCTCCCCACCCCGCTCGAGATCAATGGCGAAAACATAAAACTCCCCCTCACTCGTAGCGACCATGACGTGCGGGACAGCGAGATGATTCGGCATGGCTACGACGCTGGATCTTATTCCCCCTACACTGCCTCCCCCTCCACCACCACCACCTGCTCCTCCCCCTCCTCCTCCTCCTCCTCCTGCGCCTGCACCATACCCACTGCTATACCCACCACCCTGACTCTCCGTCCCCGCTGCCCCTGCCCCTGCCCCAGCACTACTGTTCCCCCCACCGCCCTGGCCATTCGACCGCGGAACCCTGACCCAAGCGAAATCCCGCTGCGGCTCCCACATCTCCGCCACAGACGCCGGGAGGTAACCCCCCGTCGCGAGGCGGGAGACGAAGGAGGATGGGCCGATGACGTTCTGGGAGGTGCGGCGTACGAAGGACATGAGGCCTGGGTTGGTGGGTTTAGGGTTGGAGGGTTGGCGTGAGGGGTTGAACGATGAGGCGGAGGTAGTGGTGGGAGGGGTTGTGGAGGAGGAGTCGCTGGTTCGGTCGTCCGGGTCGGCGAGAGTGGTGCCGGAGATGGAGGAGGTGTCGGAGGCGTGGTGGAGGTCGCGTGTGGGCGGGCTGGAGGAGGCCCGGTTGGATTGGTGATGGGAGGCGGAATGGGGGTTTTGAGCTGGCGGGGCGAGTTTGAAGATGTGCACCGTCTCGGTGGCGGAGGAGACGCACAGCAGGGTCGAGGTCGCGTTGAAGGACATGCTGTAGATCCGGGCCGGCATGCTGCCCCGGCGGAACTGGTAGAGTTTTTTGCCGTCGGGGATAGAGAAGACGCGGATGACGGTGCCCTTTTCCGATGAGGTGGCTAGTAAGGTGCCGTCGCTGTTGAGGGCGATGCTGGACAGCGGGGTCTGGTGGGCTTGGATCACGGTGACTTCTTCCATCTTGTTCAGGTCGTAGAGGAGGACGTCGCCGCTAATGGCCTCCTTGGCTACGCTCCGCGGTACATGACCCGGTTGAGCTTGTGCGTTTCCCATCGCGTTCTTCTGATAGTGAGGCAGCGCCAGGTAGTTGTTCTCCGAGCTTGGACTGATGGCGCAGATGCCCGCCGGGTTCAGCGGGGTCGCTGCTGGTGTAACAGCTTCATGTTGCTGATGTCGTAGAGGAAGACGATCTCCTCGAGCACCACAGCCAACCGTCTCCGATTCATGCGGATGGCGACGACCATGCCGTGGAAGGTGAGCTCGCAGATGGTGGAGTGGCGCTTGGTGTTGACGATGCGGAGGAGGCGCGGGGTGAGGATCATGGCGACGAGGGAGGTGGAGAAGAGCGGCTCGACCAGGGAGATGTCATGGTCGGTGGAGTGGTTGCTGAGCTCAAAGGGATCGGTGGTGTAGGTGCGAAGGCCACGGGTGGTTGCTGGGGGCATCAGCCATGGGATGGAGTTGAGGATGGGCGTAGCGTACCGACAGCCAGCAGGCTGTGATCTTGGTTGAAGGTCACATAGTTCAGACCGGCCATGTCTTGACTATCTCAATCGCTCATAGCGCGCGTGTCAATGAAAGTGAGGGTGTGAATTGGTCAATAATTGAT